>JBBPBX010002030.1:73339-94802 GCA_038048925.1 Garcialebias charrua | reverse complement strand
ACTATTATGAAGTCCTCTTTGTAAAGCTATCATTTGAGAACTATATTATGCAGATAAACAACGTATGGTTCATTGTAAAGTTTTGTGATTACAGTATTACAATATTACCCACTGTTTTCCCTCCACCTTCACTCTACGTCACAAAAGAATTGGGATACCCTTTTCTATGAGATGAACTGACAAAAGGCAAAGACAAGATAAGTGGAAGGGGTGAAATGGAATTCATGGATGCAAAAATCAATAATGCTTCAAAATCAGTAAATAGCTGCAAAAATATGAGACTATATTTTTATTTATAAAGTTTATTTGATAAAGAAAGTTAAACTTGCAGTTGGTTTTTTTTTAGACCAGATCCTCAGGTGATTACATCTTTGGCAATTAATTTTCTGCATAGACAAGTGTGTGAAAAATGAAATTCACGTATCTTTAATCTTTGTTTATAATTAGTTTAATACAGGCACTTCTAATCCAAACGAGAGGTAGCCCTCTCAAACCTAAAAAAACCTCCATTGTGCGAAAAGTCATTTCCCCCATTTCAGCATTATACGAGTGTCCTCTAGAGACCTACCTGTTGTTGTTTTATCATTTCTCAGTGGGTAGGAGGTTGGCCATTATGTGCTCTAAACCAACAGTTTGAGTGACAACACTTAAAAATGTTTTGACTTTACCGCGTCAAAGATGCTTAACGTCTGTCGTCACAGCAACATGGAACACATTCTGCTAGTTTTTGTCAGATAAAAGTTAGATACTCAAATTATACTCTGGTTTGAAACGTGACAATTTAAAAACAAATGTAATAGCAGGGTTTGAGGCTGAGTGGGAATATTCAAAGACGAAAGACAATACACCACTGCATAAGATCTGTTAATTGTTCATTTAGAACTGCTGCTGAAGCATATCAGAATGTGAGGTTTTAGAGTTGGTTCAGAGCTGCTGTCCAGTCTTGAACCAGTTGTTTAGAATTGTTTTTTAACCTACCCGTGGCCAAGAAAATTAATTTTAAGCCTTCACCAACTTCATTCAAACCTTGTTTTTTTTTAACAACATTTGGTCTGATAGGTTTTTGTAACTTGATAATTTTTATAATAAATGCATTTTCCTCAAAAAAGCAAAAAAATGTTAAATATTTTGTTCCAACACCAGCCAGCCGACTAAAATAAATGTGCACAATACTCTGATAATAAAGGCAACATTCCTAATTAATACCATTGCTAAAAAGCATTGTATGGTGAACCATATTAACAAATAATAAAGGCAAATAAGGAGGAGTTGCAGTTGGCACAGAGTTACAGGGCAAAGATGGAGGCGGTGAAAAAAGTTATAATTTTAAAGTGTTATTTTGAGTCAATACAGAAGCTTTGCACTTTTTTCCACAACTCTTTGATTGCACTCAAAGTGGACGCCTCCACCTCCCCTGATGAAATCTCTGACACCTTTTGCTGCAGCTCCTTGTTTTGTTGGTGAATTATACCACAGCATTTTTGTCTGATTTGGCTCCTCGTCAAGGTGCCTGCACTGGATGCTGGTTCACCTAAAAGTCATAAAACCAGTATCTAGTCACCTTACATTAATTATTGACTGTAGATATGCCTGGAGTGTTCTTATCGATAGGATGCTGTGCCTTTACCTTTTCATAGATGTCCAACTAGATATTTCTCATTAGTCCATACTAAAAATAGTTCTGGCTCTTAAGTTGTGGTTAATGTCTACTGGCCAGCCACTCGTTTGGCAATGTCAATTGTATTAATTTTCTTCAAAAAAAAAAACAGATTGTTGAAGATGACCGACCATTCAAATCTCCTACTGAGGTCAGTCACTTGTATATTACTCTCATGATTTTCAGTAATCTAGTTTTTTACTTCATAGGTGGTAGTAGCTGATCAGGGTGGCAAACCATTTGTAATAAGAAAATGTCGTTTTGGAAAGTGCAAACACTATACATAGTCTAAATGAATTTTGTTTTCTGATTCATTTGAATTTAGAGGTTTGACTGTACTTGCAGTTGAATGGAGATTCATTGAGCAATGAAATATTCAGCTTGTTTCATTCTTCAGAAAATGTCAGTTTTTTGGGACACTTCCTCATTGTATTTTTAGAACCAGAATGTGCACAGTAGAAATGTGGCGCATTAACCCTTTATTCCAAAGTCCCAATTTTACACTTTTTCAACTTCAGCAAGCCATCATGTAATTAATCACAGCATAAATGGACAGATTTTTGGCACATAAATTTGACACATAACTTGACTCAAATAATTAATTACCTGAAACTAAATATATTGAAATAAGGTGCATTTGAACATAAAACAGCAACGAAAGAACTTTGACAATTAACATAAATCAAAACAAATAATTTGAAATTATTTTTTTGTTTGCGTCTTTAGTCCAAAAAATGTTCTAATTGTTTACATGGAGAGGTAGGGCTTAAAAATTGTATTTCAGCCAACCACAAGAAGGTGGTCATCCTTTATGACTTCAACTTCCAGTTTTGAGTTTATTTATTTTGTTGCAAATACCAACTGTATTTTGAAAACATTGTATTAGAACTAATTCCATTTTAGAGTAATGAGAATATAACAATGTTAAAGGATTGTCCAACTTTAACATTGCCATATTTCTTTAAAATGTCAATTTTATGTATGGTATATGTTATATTTCAAATTAACTTAAAGTCATCAAAGTGCTTTGCAATTAAGTCAGACAACAAAATAAATAAACATTAAATGAAATTATATTAAAAACAAAATAGCAAAATGAAATTATGATTAAAGCATAACAAAGTTGTTAAAAAATAATATAATATCGTGATCTACTTGAAAGTTTTTATAGCATTGTACTACAGTTAAATATATAGTTCTAATAAGTATTTTAGGCAGCCAGTGGTTCAGTTGGTAGCGGTTGCCTTTCAGCAACAAGGGCAATGGATTGAGTCTTGGTCGAAAGATTTCTAGGTGGAGTTTGCATGTTCTCTCCGTGCATCTGTGGATTTTCTCTGGGTGCTCCAGTTTCCTCCCAAAGACCAAAAACATTAATGTTAGGCTAATTAATAACTCTAAATCAGAGGTGGGCAACACTTTATACCAAAGGGCCACATCAAGACATTTAAAGCAATCAAAGGGACACAGATAATTGAATTTTTTTTTAACAACACAATCGTCAGGTCTCTCTTGTACATGAGTCCCCGAGGCTCATTGGAATTAACCAGCGGGTTCGGATGTTGTCAGTCCATACAATGGGCATTATTAGCTGTTATCATCCCTATATATAGCAGCAAAACTGTCCAATCTACCTCCTAGCATGTTTAAAAGAACGTTATCAGCGTTATTATTGCTGTGAGTAGGCAGCGTGTTTCCGTAAACCCGGAAGTGTTGTGTTTTTTTTTCAGCTTATCAAAAAAGTTGTTCAATACAAGATCAACTGGACTTTATTTGTTACAGAAGACGTTTCGACCTCTCTCCTCTCCTCTTTCGACCTCTCCTCCTCTCTCCCTCTCTGACTTTTTCAGCTTATGCAACAGTTTTTCTAAACCTAACCTTAAACCTGACCCAGAGGATCAACCCTAAACCTAACCCCCTTACCCTTGTGCATAAACCTAACCAAGACCCTAAACATAACAAAAGACCCTTTACTCTAAACCTAACCAGGTAGCTAAAGACGGAGCCTGCTGTCATCACTTGTAATGGTGACAACGTACCTTTAAACCTATTAGGAGTTAGGGGCAATCTGACCTCTACGTATGGGGATGATAATAACTGATAACGGGCATTTAATGGTCAATAACATCCAAAGCGGGTGGATTAACATGTCTAAATAAAAGTTGAATGAATCTAGTCTTAGCATAGTTAGCATGCTTTATAAAACATATCTTTCCATTATTTGTTTAGCAATGAAATACATTTGGTAAATTGGCTCTTGTGGCAACATATTATACATGTTAGCTTAGCATGTTATACATGTTAGCAGAAATATGCAAAACAAAGTTTTATATTTGTATTTATAAGTCTATAAGTCTGTAGCCTGGCCTGAAAATAAATAAAGTAACTTATCTAATCGGGACTCTGAGCGACCTTGGAAAGAGGCTGGCTGAAAACTTCTCCTGGAGTCGAAAGCTGTTGAGAACTCACTGCCCCCTCCTCCCCCCAGAGGTCTCTGTGTGCATTCAGATGGAGCCCAGCTGAGGCCATCTACAGACTGTGCTTATCTGAAATGATTACTCACGGACAATCTCCCTGCTTGCCGTCTTGTCTTTATCCGTGCTGAAGCTGGTAGAGTTTTTTCGACTTTATCATAGAGTGTCCTAAGACAAAATGTGATAGATTCTTTTTTTGAATACCAAGATTATCCGACTGTATGTTCCTTTTTCCATATCTGATTGTTGGTGGCGCAGTTTTATACTGCTGCGGCTTCCGTGCGCACGTTCCTCTTTGGATGGTGCGCGCGCCAATTAAACTTTGTACCTTGGTGCAAATATGCCAATAAAGATATATTCTATTCTATTCTTCTATTCTTAAGGTTCAGTCTAGTTCTGGAATGACATTAACTTAAAAAAATTAAAACTGTTTTGCATAAGATGTTTAATTTAATTGTCCTTATCTTGTTGATAAATTGCTGTTTTTTTTATATTGAGAGCCTGATGGATATTGTCCAAGGGCCACTTTTGTCCATCAGGCCTTATGTTGTCCATGTCTGCTCTAAATTGTCCCTAGGTGTGAGTGAGAGAGTGAATGTTTGTCTTGTTATCTTTATGTGTCTCTGTGATGGACTTGCAACCTGTCCATGGTGTACCCAGTCTCACACAGTGACTGCTGGATATAGGCACCAGTGAGCCCCATGACCAAAAAAGGGAGAGGTGGGTAAAGATAATGGCTAGATGGATAAGTATTTTTTGTATGTATCAAAATGTATTGATGTATTAAAATATATGGTTGACTAAGTTTATTTTTTAAATCTGTGACAATTAGCAAAACCAAAAAGTAATTTAAACTTGCTTAAAGGTGTCATCTGGTGATCAGTGACTTTGTAAATATGCTAATTAGCACAGGGCATTATGACCATTAATTTATTTTCTTTGCTTTAACCAAACTTTAGCTACACAATATGAATTTGAAGCAAAGAGCAATTGACATAAACTTTTTAATTTTAATTTTTATTTGCTAAGTGGGAGGAGGCAGGGCTGTCATGTTACTTCTGATAAATAAAGGGAGACCAATCAACATAAACTATCTGTGTTAACTAAACTGTGAGCGAGTTCTTTAGAAATAAACATACTGTCAAAGCTCTATGGATACCTAAACGGCAGTTCCAAGAATACTGTTGTTTTATTCATTTTTGTTTAAGTTGAGGTTTTAAGTTAGGTTTGGTTTGTTGGGACGGTGAGGGGACAGAATAGTTTATATGCCAACACTCAGACCCTACAAAATGATATAAACAAGAATGTGTGTGTGTGTGTGTGTGTGCGCGTGTGCGTGCGTGCGTGTGTGTGTGTGTACAATAAGTTGACACCAATACATTATATTGATTTTCTGATAAATGGCCCTTATTCTGTGGGCTTTCAGAAAGATTTAGCTTCTAACTGCTGCACAGTATAACTGACATGACACTGTTTGACTGATTACATGTTGTTCAAAATTAATCAATACTACTTACACTAACAGTCTATGGAAAAGCTTGTGAGTTGAAAGAGCTTAATTTACACAATTAGAAAATTGTTATGTATGTAAAGTGATGATTAATATTGATTAAATTAATCCAATAGTTATAGTTATGGCTGCAGTCTCAATTAGAACGATTTAAAATGCTTGAGCAGAAGATCCTTGTTTGACACATTTTCATTCTGGCAAAGTTCATTTGCTTATTCCTTTGTCTCTCTAAGAAAGTCAAGTCAGACTCATTTAAAATAATGTCCTCCTTCATACTCGCATATTAATTTTTTATGACAAAATCCTGCAGGAAATGATAGCTGCTGGCGGCTTTTAAAAGGGGTTTTGGCTCCGGCTCTGAAAATCCCAAGCGAGTTGAGCATATGTGTGTCTTTACATGCAGGAAAAACACAACACATACATGTGCAAAAAAATAGGCTCTTTCTATGTTGGAGCATAATTCTACTCTTGTGAATTTCCCACACGCTAGTGTTACATTTTAATCATGAGCGGGAGACAGGGGATTCTTGAGTTTGTTAAAAGTGACGCCTACAGGAACCAGCATCTGCAATTCTAATCACACTTCAGCAAAGGGCCCCAAAGAATAGCAGTGTCTTCACTGTTAGACTGAAAATTCATCTCCACTAACCACCGAGCACTGCATCACTAATGTGTTGCGCTACATCTGGATAGAGTCCTCACTGTCTAGTTACTGTGGACAAATCTGCTTACACACAAGAAAAATATGGCATCACAATTTTGACTTCTACTTGAACTGTTTGGATTAATTTTAATTCCATGTACTGGGATGCTTGACATTTTATTTGCTCTTAAATTTGTATTTATTTATCAAGCTATCCATGCCTTTATAAGTCAAACCTGTTCCATAAGAGTTTCATGAAGTAGAGTAGTGTGTCTCTCTGTTACCAAAATAATTCATGAACTGCCAGACAGATTTAAATGAAAGCTTCAGGAAATAATCACTGGATAAACATCTTCAACTGAATAACTTGCGAGTCAACATGAATAAAGATGGCTGCCACATCCAACTGACCTTTAAATCACAACATGACAATAACCTAGTCAATTTTACAGACAGTGTGTTACATTTTGGTGTGTTTGTTTCAGCTGTGGCTGTGTTAAAGCGCTTTATAAATAAAGCTGATGATGATGATGATGATGACGATGATGATGATGATATTAGCTGAGACTGATCCACGTGATCACGTACTCCTTGCTCTAACTTGTTGGGCAAGCTCTTATCTTAAAATGTGGCAATAATTGCCAGAGTTTACCCTGGTTGTCTTTTATCAAAATATTTCATGAATCATTGGATGCATTTTTACGAACATAATTATTGGATATGCCATCAACAGTTCAATTTTTGAAGTCATTCTCATGCAATTCCCATGCTAATGCACATTACCGGTACCTAAAGCAGGGAAATAGCCCTATTTGTCAATATTACAAATTTTGTGCTAAAACTTGGTGTGGTAGTAGTCACGACTACACACAACTACTACTTGTCGGGCAAGATCTTCGCTTAAAACTGTCATTAACTCTTGGTATCAACGATGTTTAGCTGTTAGCAAAATATCTAATTAACCACTGAGTAGATTTTATGAAAACTTTCAATATCTCAGCATTGAATATACATATTCAAATCAGTAACTTTAAGATTGAATTCAGTCCAACATTGCCACCATAACTAATTTATATTGGCCAATCTACAAATGACTACTGTATACAGGTAGTCCTCGACTTATGACGGCCTCGACTTACGACGTTTCGCGGTTACGAATGCCCTCCCATTGAAAAGCATCGTTTTGAGTTACACGGTTTATGCGCCTTTACACCCAAAAAATACGGTACCGAAACTCAGCGGAGGACATTGGAAATTTACAGGAGGGAGGGGGGAGAGTGTACCTTAGCAGCCACGACAATGGAAAATTACAGGGCCGAGGATTACAGCTGAAAATTACAGGAGAGAGGAGGCTAGGAGGGGCTAACATGCTAACAGACCTTACTGTAAAACTCTGGACCGCACGTGGAAAAGTACAGGAGACCTTTGTTTGGACCAGAGGTTTACGAGGCAGAGAGGCTACAGCTGAGCAACGAGCTAACATGCTAACAGAGGGATGAAGACTCCACTAGCTCCCAGTAGGAAAATAACTATTTTTTTCCTTCATTATGGCTCCAAATGTATGTGTTTTTTGATAATTATGTAGGGTACTGTGTTAGGATAGGCTAAGTGCTTGGTAAAATACAGTATTGTTTGTGGGTGTTGTTATTGATGAGAAACTAACATGGAAACCTTACAAAAATTATTTAAGAACAAAATTAGCTAAATCCATTGCATTGCTGTATAAAGTCAGGGACTTGATAAAGCTTTGTATATGTTGTATAATACATTAATTGTTCCACACTTGGTCTATTGTATTGAGGTATGGGGGAAGGCATGTAAGACAACTACAAATCCTGTTTTTGTTTTGCAGAAAAGAGCAATAAGAGTTATCACTCAAAAACATAGCCATCATCCATCTAATGTATTATTTTGTCAACTGAAATTATTGAAATTTCACGACTTGATTGATTATAAAATTGTATTAGTTATGTATAGGGCTCACCAAAATGCATTACCTTTGAACATCCAGAGAATTTTTACAAAGAGAGAAAGCTGCTATAATCTTAAGGGGGCGGAGATGTTCATAACAACTAAATTTAGAACCAGTTTGAAAGAACAATGTACCTCAGTGAGATTGTGGAATAATCTGGAAAATGATATTAAAAGTGCCAAGTCAATGCACCTGTTTAAGAAATTGATAAAGTTTGGATTGCTAAAAAAATATGAAACTGTATAATGTGTTCTCATACGAATTGTTGTTCTAGAAGGATTTCATTTTTTGTTTTATTGTACAGTATTACTAACTGAAGAATGTTATTGTTTGAATTTTATTTATGAGAAAAAGGGGCAGATATTAAAATAATTATTTTCTTCTCTCTGCTACCTTTCATTTCATTGTATTGGTTTTCTTATATTTTACAACAATTATATTTACAACAACAACAAAAAGAAAATTGTTGTAAATATATAATTAATTTGTTTTTAGGTTATGAAATGAATAAAGAATTATTATTATTATTATTGTATGTATAAGGTCCAGTTTGGACGTATTTTTCGACTTACGTCAAAATCCGTGTTACGAACGGGCGTAGGAACGGAACTCCGTCGTAACTCGGGGACCACCTGTAATATGCACAATTTGGCAAATATTGAGCTAAAATTGTATGTGATAACAGCTGAGAATCATTAAGCAAATACAATGAGTGTGACTTCTTGTGACGTCACATGAGATTATACAATATAAAGTTATTTTCAAGGTTTGACCAAGTCATTCACATTTATAAGGGTTTTATTTATATATGGAACAAAATAGTACTTCAAACAAATTGTCTATTCTGTTATGTCAAACCATTGTGATATCAAATCACCAATTGCTTAATTAAGGAAATGGAAATAATGAATTTTATTCATTTATTTTTATTTGAAACAGACTTTTTATGTGGAAAAACTGTTCGTAAAAAACGTCTAAAAGCTTCATTTCATTATTTATTCTCTTCAATCAAATTAAATGGAGGTTTGTTCTTGCTAACTATACACACAGAGAACACAGGGGTCTGTTACCACTTCAAACCCTGAAGACCTAAATGCAAATTACTGCAATTTGAACAGAAAACCACCATGAAATAATCCAAATTGAAGACGTCATGCTCAAGAATCTTCCTTAACACAGTGCAGAGAGCTTTGCAAAAGAAAAATGGTTTTGGAAATGTGTTTTTGCTTGTTCTATACTTAATTAAAATATATATTTTTCAATCAGGAGTCTTAAAAAGCCCAAAGACGTGATATTAGCATACTGAAATTCACTCACAGAAACTGAAAACACACATGGTATTTTACCAGCACAAAATTCAATAAATGTCATCAGAAAACATAATAGCATGTCAAATAATCAACAAATACTTTATTTTTATGTTAATCAGAGGCTTCAACAAGTGGAATATGCAATGATTGTCTGAGCAGCATTTTATCCATTATTTATGTTGCAGAAAAATTATTTTCTCTTGTTAATGATCAATTAATTAAAGTTTTACTGTGTGAGTTTGCACATTTTTGCATAAATAAAGCAGCCACATGCTGTTTTATTGCCATTATAATGACTGATTAGATGGAGCTTACTTATATATGGTAAATGGAGCTTACTTATATAGCACTTTCCAGCCCCTTTTTGAGGGGCCCCAAAGCGCTTCACAGTACCAGACATCCACCCATTCATACACACATTCATACACTGGTAGCGGTAGACTGCCGTGCAAGGCGCTGCCTGTCCTACCGGGAGCAACTCAGGGTTAAGTGTCTTGCCCAGGGACACAACAAGGTATGCCGTGACCGGGGATAGAACCCGAGACCTTCTGGTCCTGAGCCGGCTGCCCTGCCTCTACACCATCTCNATATATATATATATATTTATAATTATATATATATATATATATATATATATATAATATATATTTATATAATATATATATATATATATATATATATATATATATATATATATATATATATATATATATATATATATAAATAGCTTGGTCCGCATTGCCGGCAGTAAGTCAGGCTCGTTTCCGGTAAAAGTTGGACTCCGCCAAGGTTGCCCTTTGTCACCGATTCTGTTCATAACTTTTATGGACAGAATTTCTAGGCGCAGCCAAGGTGTTGAGAGGATTTGTTTTGGTGACCTTAGAATCGCTTCTCTGTTTTTTGCAGATGATGTGGTCCTACTGGCTTCATCAGTTCGTGATTTACAATTTTCACTGGAGCGGTTTGCAGCCGAGTGTGATACGGCCGGGATGAGGATCAGTTCCTCCAAATCCGAGGCCATGGTCTTGAGCCGGAAAAGGGTAGCATGCCCTCTCCGGGTCGGGGAGGAGGTCCTGCCCCAAGTGGAGGAGTTTACGTATCTCGGGATCTTGTTCACGAATGAGGGAAAACTGGAGCGTGAGATCGATAGGCGGATAGGTGCAGTGTCCGCAGTGAAGCGGGCGCTGTACCGGTCTGTCGTGGTGAAGAGAGAGCTGAGTCAAAAGGCAAAGCTCTCAATTTACCGATCGATCTACGTTCCCACCCTCATCTATGGTCATGAGCTTTGGGTTATGACCGAAAGAACAAGATCTCGGATACAAGCGGCTGAAATGAGTTTTCTCCGCAGGGTGGCTGGACTCTCCCTTAGAGATAGGGTGAGAAGCTCAGTCATCCGGGAGGGACTTGGAGTAGAGCCGCTGCTTCTCCACATCGAGAGGAGCCAGTTGAGGTGGCTCGGGCATCTGGTTAGGATGCCTCCTGGACGCCTCCCTGGGGAGGTGTTCCGGGCATGTCCCACCGGGAGGAGACCCAGAGGAAGACCCAGGACACGCTGGAGGGACTATGTTTCTCGGCTGGCCTGGGAACGCCTTGGGATTCCCCTGGAGGAGCTGCACCAAGTGGCTGGGGAGAGGGAAGTCTGGGCCTCCCTACTTAGGCTGCTACCCCCGCGACCCGACCCCAGATAAGCGGAAGAAGATGGATGGATGGATGGATGAAAGATGCGTTATAAATTGAATTCATTATTATTATTATTATTATTATTATAACATGTCATGTCTAACACTGAATGCTAGGAAACACCTTGTATCTGTGACTTCCGCAGTGAAGCAGGCGTTGTACCGGTCTGTCGTGGTGAAGAGAGGAAGAGGGAAGTGTGTGCCTCCCTACTTAGGCTGCTACCCACGCAACCCGACCCCGGATAAGCGGACGAAAATGGATGGATGGATGGATGGATGGATGTTTTTGCTACTTTTCTATTGTTTATTGTTTAATGTATGTGTTTCATTGGCCTCGAGGCTCAATAAGATTTACCTGACTAAATAAAGGTTGAATGAAAAAAAATAAAAAAATAAAATTCAGTGTAACATTATTTTTGATCAAAGCTTGTAAGAACCCCCCCCACCTACAGAGCAATAAGTCTCTGGTGAAAGCAACTCTCTCTCTCTGTAGAAGCAAAATGCTGTTGGAATGTGGGGTAATTTGTGGGGGGTGTATGTAAATTGAATGTTCTCTGTGTGAGGGGGATCCTTTGTTTTGACCTACTGGAGAAGATATGCTGGGAGAAGATTCTCAGGAGGGGATGTTTACCCACAAACAAAGATCTCCACCCCCAGGCTCAAGACACCTAATGGAAGAATTGTCATTTTGACAAACTCATGGCAGTTCTTGTGTTTTTTTTTCCCCTGGGTTTGCTAGTGATAAATAAATAAATTCAAGCTCTTTGACAGGAAAGAAACTTTGAGATAGGAGTAAAAGTTTGAAATACAATGGAGTCCATCCAGAGGAGCCACAGCATGGTAGTCCCCGACTTATGAGCGAGTTCCGTTCCTGCAAGGCTCTCGTAAGATGAAAATTCGTACGTTGGAACACGAAACACGTGTTCTCGTAAGTCCGGATTTTCGGTCGTAAGTCGGAAAATTTATGCTAGCGCTACTACGAACACTCATTTTTCATCACAAATGTTCATACTAGTTCATAAACATGCTCAGAAACTTGTTTGCAAACGGTTAGCTAACACACTTTCATCTAAAAACACATGAAAGTGCTGTATTTTTTGTATGTTCTTATACAAATTTACTGCTTGTTCGCCAGCTTGTAAGTCCGGAACCTCATAGGTAAGAGCGCTCGTAAGTCGGGGACTACCTGTATATATGTAGAATGATGTTCAAAATGAAGCTGCCGAGAAAAAGACAAAGAGCAAGGTGACAGAGGAGATGTATGGATGCAGTTAGAGGACATGGAGGTAGGTGGTGTGAGGACAGAGGACTCAGAGGACAGAGGAGACATGGAGGAGGATGACTCGCTGTTTTGACCCCCAAAATGGAAAAAGCTGAAAGACGAAGAAAAATAGAAGAAAAAGGAGTCTAGACAGTTTTTTTAGTGTTGTCACCGCTTCATGTTGAAAACTCTCAGGTAAATGTTGATTTGTCAAGCTGCCATTTATAAAAGTAAGCACACAAGGTGGAAATAAACACTTTAAGAAGACAAGGTGGGATCAAAAAGGCGTTCAATACAAGATCAACTGGACTTTATTTGTTGAAAAAGACGTTTCGACCCCTATCCAGGGGGCTTTTTGGGATCAGATCATTTGGAGAGCCAGCAGGCTTCATGAGAACGGTAATCTCTTTTAAAATATACCATTTTAAATGGTCAGAGTGACCTTCACACAGAAAGATAATTTAGATTAGGCATTTTAACATGTAAGTTTGTGGATGATAGAAGGAATGCTGAGTACAAAGACAACTCACACATACATCAGGAGAACACACAAACACCACATCAACAGGTCCCAGCTGGAAGTCAAGCCTGCACCCTTCATACTGTGAGGCCAACACTAGTCAGCTTCAGCCTTCACAACATGATCACATTTAACTGAAGGTCATTTACAGGCGACAAACCAAAAGATCACAACGTGTGTCATCAAGGTTCATGCTCAATTATCCAGGTAAAACATCCAACAATGTTCAATCAGGTCATCTGGACAATTTCTTTTTTATTTTGTTGAGAGATGTTTCACCCTCCATCCAACAGGCTTCATCAGTCCGAGTAGTCCCAGACAAACTGTTTTCCCCACCAAGCAGTACACTCCAGTGGACCAGCCAGTTTGCTGGAGATAAGATTGTTTCTGGAGCATGTCCTCTCCACAGTCAACTCCTCCAGTAGAGAAACTGATGTCAGAAACTGTTCAGATGACCTGACTGAACATTGTTCTGGGGCAGAGATGGTGTAGAGGCAGGGCAGCCGGCTCAGGACCGGGAGGTCCGGGGTTCGATCCCCGGTCACTGCATACCTCGTTGTGTCCCTGGGCAAGACACTTAACCCCAAGTTGCTCCCGGTAGGACTGGCAGTGCCTTGCATGGCAGTCTACCACTACCGGTGTATGAATGTGTGTATGAATGGGTGGATGGCTGGTACTGTGAAGCGCTTTGGGGCCCCTCATAGGGGGCTAGAAAGCGCTATATAAGTAAGCTCCATTTACCATTGTTGGATGTATTACCTGGATGACTGAGCATGAACTTTGATGTCTTGAATCACTTTGGCTGTGTTGCCAGGGAGGAGATGACCGTGGAGAGGACAGGCCCCAGAAACCATCTTATCTCCAGCAAACTGGTTGGTCCACTGTAGGAGTGCACTGCTTAGTGGGGAAAACAGTTTATTTGGGACTCCTCAGACTGATGAAGCCCTACGGATGGAGGGTGAAACGTCTCTCAACAAAAACAAAAAAAGAAGAAAGAAACTGTCCAGATGACCTGAATGAACAATGCTGGATCAATCACAAAGTGTGGTTCAGTGTTTTGTTAAAGGACAGTGACTTGGGGTTTAGCATAGTTAGGGTTTGGACCTGCAGGATTCCACCTGAGGAGGCAACCACTTTCCTTGGTCTAACCTGCAAGTTTTCTGTTTCTATCTGCTGACTAAATTCATTTTACGTGTACAGTGCACTTTGGTTGACTTTCATCACTAACGTGTGAGACACTATTCACACTTTTCACATCCTCTCGAACTCCACGTCCGTTTGTTCCACAGTAAAAGTTGAAGTCTTGGAGGTGCAACAAGAAGAAAGTGACAGCACTGATGGACACAGAAGAGGATGATGCTTTGCACAAACACTGGAGTTGAGGTTGATCAAGTGGGAAGTGGGACTTGTGAAATTTTGAAGTCGTGTCTCTGGGCAAGTCCTGATCTAGAAATGTTGATATTACAAATTTTCTAACACCAACTGGTCTTAGACCTTAGATTTTATCGCTGTGAAGATGTAGGGCATCGCGTTTCTTTTTTTCTGTCACACTGAGAGAAAACCATCTGCTCTCTGACTGCCTCTCTTCATGAGCATCCTCTGTTTCCAGTCCCTGATTGTATGTACACTACGCCTTTCTCTTCATGCTTCATCTGTAATGTGTGTGGACACGAGGACCCTCGGGGGGGTTTCTATAAGTCGCAGGATACAAGAAAGAAAAAAAAATCTACTCCGATGCTTGATTTAGCTGTTTGAAGTGTTTTTTTCACTCTCACAAGGAAACCTTAGAGATGGAGAGATTTATGCCACCACCTCATTACATTTGCTGGAGAGAAGAAAAACATCTCCACAACTGTTTGACTGCTTGGAATATATGCTGTCAAAACTAAAGATAATATTAAATAAAGAAGCAATAACAGCGACACAGAGTAACCCTTTGTTTATGAATCAGAAACCAGATTTTACAAAGGTTCAAATCATGTGAATGCAGAACAGAAATGCCACATTGATGCACTCAGAAGTATACATTTGTATAATGCTAGGACACAATCATCATCTAAATGTGTGCAAATGTAAATGTGCTCTTGATTTTGCATACATTTACATTTTAAGACTTGAGGATTTATGTGCGAGTTCAAAGCACTTTCTACAAAACTGTATTTTAGGTTGCCTGGGCGTCCATTTTGCTGTTTAATGGTAAGTTTTACATCTCCTGTGTGCACCATGTTTACAAATTCCTTCTCGTGTTTTTATGTTTTTTTTTTCCCCTTGCTCTCATTATTTCCATATAGTCTCACAATATGAACAGTTGGTGAAAACCCAAAGGGTGGGCTGGAGGTAGAAGGAATCACAACATTTTAATGACTAACAAAAGCAGGAGACAATGCCAAATTAAAGAAAGAATAAGTAAATATGGTTAAAAAAAAGACATGGAGCATAAATCTAAAAGATTTAAAAAGGGCACACAAGTAAGAAAACACATGACCAGAGCAGCATTCTTCACACACACACACTGATGATTTCTAAAAGCTTCACAAAAGCATATGCAGCGGTGCATGAGATATTTTGCTTACAGCAAAAAGGGCTGAGTCCAGCATTTACAGATGAAATTGTATGCAAATTTTGTGCACAATGTGTACCACTTGCAGTATATGATGAGGTAGACATTTGGCTACTATCACACTTAATTTTAGTTCAAATCTAAATGCATGTCAAACAAAATGAGACACGGTGTGTGGAAATATTGATAACATCAAAGTATTGATCAATGGGTGTTTCTTGATGTGACATTTTCAGCTTGAATCAGCCAACAACCTTAATGCCCTCTGCAGAAACAGTATCACTTTTTGTTTATTTGCATTATAAACATGTCCTCCGTTGGCTTCCGTAGTTTTTGCCACTCAAATAAATACTATTTATTCGTATACTAATGATTTACTCCAGCAGGCCAGCTTTGACTGTGTGTCAGACAATACTTTCAGAGCAAGGAGTTTGCTTCTCTTTTCTTTAAATTATGCATGAAGACGCAGAACCCGCTGCAGCTTCTTCTCATTCTGACCAAAGTATTCAACAGAACTGCTCATGCTTAATGAAGACCTAACATTTCTTGAAAATAATACATATTGTTCAATGTCTTTAATGCCACTGCTGTTGACTTAGACCAGGGGTGTCAAACTCATTTCGATCTGGGGGCCGCATACAGTTTAATCTGATCTCAAGTGGGCCAGACCAGTAAATTTATTCCAAAATTACATAGAACGAACAGTAAATGCACTTTTTTCTTTGTATTAGTGCAAAGAAGAAATAAATTATAAAAATCTTTACATTAAATTAATTGTCCTTTTACACTTTTACTCAGTTTAACATTTATTTAAGACTTAAAACGTAAAAAAAAAAAAACTGACCACAGTGATTGCACAATGTTTTAAAACATTTAGTCAACAAACAGTTTTGTGGAACTTAGAAACACCAGGCACACGGGTTTCCCATTCATATAGGAATAAGTCAATTTTTCTTGAAAAATCTGACACTCCATGTCCACTTTTCTCTTTTTTGACAAGGACAATCCGCTGATGAGAGTGCCCGACTGCCCGTTCCAAGAGAAAAAGCAGGTAAAGCCATAAACGTGGGTAAAGCCAGAGCCATATAAAGTGAGAGTTGCGACACTCTCATAGAGTTCCATTGTAAGAATGGAATGCGGAAGTCACGTGGGTCATGGAGGGGGCGATTTGTTCCATGGCTCTGGTTACAGTCTGAAGCTGCCTGCAGTAGCGCTCCGTCGCCGCCAGAGGGTGCAGCTCCACAAGGTTTCCATAGCCGTTGTTTGGAACGATTGACCGCCTGTCGGCGAGATCAAAGAGTGTCGGAACTCTCTATATATATGGCTCTGGGTAAAGCGATTGAACTCACTACAGTGCCTCTGGGTCCTAGAGGCACTCGGTGTGAGTAGGACAACATGACTGACTAAAACACAGTGCCTCTAGCGGACAACATAGGAACTGCAGATGTTTAAGAAAATAACTTATTTTTAAAAACTAATTCAGATTTATCCTCGGGCGGACTCAACTCCCTGGCGGGCCGTATGTTTGACACCCGACTTAGTGTCACGTTAAGAAATGACAGCGTTGAAGCCGTTTTGGTCAAACCTTAAAAACAACATCATGCTAATCAGATCATCGTTCAGGCATCTGCTGTGAATGACTCTCAGCTACTACCACTTCAAATGTTAGCTCCATGTCTGTAAAACTGTCTGAAATAGAACCATCTTTGTTTTAGCTGAGGCAGCCATCTTGAATTTGGATTATTTTAAAGAGTGAGAAGTTATAAATATAGATCTTGTGATTTCAATAATTCTCAGTCAGGTCATCTGGACAGTTTCTTTCTTTCTTTTTTCTTGTCTCTATGTGTCCCTGTGATGGACTGGAGACCTGTCCAGCTTGTACCCCCACCCTTGCACAGTGACTGCTGGACATGAGCGCTGGCGACCCATGTGACTCAAAATGGTTGAAGCGTGTAAAAGATAATGGATAAGGTGCACTTAAAATCCTTCAATTTTCTCAAAAACTTGACAGTAAGCCTTATGTATTAACTCTACTTGTACTGACCTCAAACAAATTTTATGTTGTTATTGTGAATGAGTTGAATAAAGTTTGACTCATCTGACTTTTGTTTTGCTTAATGCACCTTATAATCCGGTGCGCCTTACAGTCCGAAAAATACGGTAGTTGTTGGAATTTTTTTAAGTAAGTCTTGTGAAATCTGTTTATGCGTTGCAGTTCAGCTACATCTACCACATCAAATTTTAAATAAAAAAAAAGTACAATTGACCGAGTTCTAATCTTTTTATGTGTCTTCTACGATCAATTGGCTGTGGCAGCCATCTTGAGTCCAGTCCAGATATTTATTAGACACAGATTTGCACCCAGTGATTACATCTTGAGAGTTTTAAATAAAATCCATTGTCTTTTCTATTTTTTTGCTAACAGACAAGCACACACACACACACACACATACAGGCAAATGCATTATTGCCAGCGATCACCTTTTGCTGGAGGTTAACATTACAGGTGGTCCCTGACTTACGAGCACATCGACATACGAGGTTCCGGACTTACGAGCTGACTAACGAACAGTAAAGTTGTACAGAACATACAGTAAATACAACATTGGTATGTGTTTTTAGATGAAAGTGTGTTAGCTAACCGTTTGTAAACAAGTTTCTGAGCATGTTTATGAACCAGTATGTACGTTTGTGTTGAAAAACGGGTGTTCGTAGTAGCGCTAGCATACTTTTTCCGACTTACGACCGGAAATCCGGACTTACGAGCGACACGTGTTTCGGGTTCCGACATACGATATTTCGTGTTACGAGCACCTCGTACGAACGGAACTCGCTCGTAAGTCGGGGACTACCTGTATAATAAATCATATAAATGCATTCTGATTCTCTGACAAGTTTTTGCAGAGTAGGTTTAACTATATGATATTTAGACAGTTTTCCAGAGCTCTCCTCTCCGCTGCTGGCTGCTCTCTGGACCCCCTCCTCTCCCCCCTCCCATCCTCTCCTCCTCTCTCCTCCACTCTCCTCCTCACGCAGAGCTCCTTTGCACACAGGCACAACAGATGGTAACTGTACTACAAGCGGCAGGAACGGAAGAATTTGGCGCAGAAGTACTTTTATTTCTCCAAACTTGACTGGAACGTTTAGCCTGAGAGGAGCTGGGGGCGACTCACTGTCCACGTTCTGACAATCAACTGACGGGATCTGCTGTCAAGGTGAGCTGCTCTGATTTAAGAATGGAGTTAAAGGTTGTATGACTGTGTAATGATGACTGATAACTGTGCATCAGGATCTGCTTCCAACATTTATTTTTACTGAGATTTGTTCAAATTGAGATGAAAACAGAACAATTCATCTGAACAGCAGCCACTGTCCCTTACATTTAATTAAAAGTCATTTACTTATATGCAACAACTCAACATATTAGACATAGAAAGTAAATTTAATAAAAAAAATGCCTGAACGTGGCTGACAAAGTTAAAAGGTGCAGAAAATGTGATAAATAAAGTTTCAAATCGTCAAACTTCCCTTTAATTCCCATGTTTGTTTCCAGAGCTGTAAGTTTGAGCCTCAGTTGGTTTCCAGGAGTTTATTGCAGCACTCTTTCTTCCCCGATGCACCGCCGCCGGCACACATGTATGTACAGTGCGGTGCTGATGCTGCCGCCCTGTGAAGATGCTGCTGTCACAACACTGAGCAACAATCAGTCACAGACCAGAGTTTGGCTGGAAATTATTTGTCAGAGTCATGCAAAGTTTCTATTTGAAATGAAAAGAAAGCAGACATGTTTGCCTAAAGGCACTGATGAGCTCTGTTACTGGTGTGAGTTTGAACATTTCTTTAAGAATTCCCAGAGGCTTTGAAGCACATTTATACAGCATCTTCAAAAATACATGTACATGTATCTGAGCACAGATAAAAAGAAAAGAAGAAAAAAATCAATTACCGTATTTAATCAAGTTTTATTTTTATTGCACCATTCATACCAGTCAAATGCAATTCAAAGTGCTTTTACAGTGGGAAAAACAAAGTTTTTTTAATAACATTTTAAAAGCAATACTGTACATGATAATTTCAAAATTAGGTGTGAATCATTAACATCTTACCTGCTGTAGATAGCTATTTGGACAATCTGTTTGGAGAAACAGAATAAGCGTGATAGGACCAAGGACGAGCATTTTCAGCCAAAACACTCGTGGAATTGTTAGTATTTTTTCTTTTTCTTTGAATGCACCCCGAAGTCTCTCAGCTGAAAAAAATTCTAGTGAAGTAGACACTTCAGGAGCAGGGATGTGCACTCTAAATCTGCATGAAGAGGATCTGTATATGGCTTTCTTTTCATCAGTGTCCAGTGGAGCAGCATAAAGGGAGGATGAACATAAAGCTTAACTTCTTGGCTAGGAAGGTATTTTGTAAAAACTTAAGCACTCTGACTGGAAAAGCACTGTTGGAAACAACTTGGAGTGTCAATGTCAGGCACAGATGTGAGGAGGAGAAACACTTCTGACTGTTGCATTAGAACTTTGAATGTGTCAATTTAGGAACTTAAAATACTGTAATGTCCAGACCATTGAGCACACCCGAATATAAGCTACGCTCACTAAATAAATAAATAAAAAATAATATTGTACAGCCACACTTGTATATAAGTCGCAGATGTCCATGTTGTAACATGACATATTTACACAGAAAGATTGTTCAAACTTTAATTAAATATGTACCGGTAACATACACAGATACATTCAGTTCAATGTCTTCGTCTGAACAATGCCTGTAACACAGAAGATTAAAAATATATAAATACAGTATCCTACCAGGAAAAGTCACAGATTTCTATGTTAGTCTTCCTCCTGCACATTAAAACAGCTAAAGTCTTCTTCAGTATCACATTTGGCTTGATTTGGCAACTGTTTTGACTTTCAGTCAGATCTGAACGGTGGAAACACCTCGGCCTTCTGCTCTCTGTATGTTCACCCAGTCTTCAAGAATGATTTCAAGTTTGACCCATCTGCTTTTTTACCTTTATAATAATAATAATAATGAATTCAATTTATAACGCACTTTTCATTAATGAAAATCTCAAAGTGCTACAAAGTGCCTTTGAAAGCTTTTGTACAGGTGGTCTTTTTTACGTTGATGCAGTTCTTCAGTTTCAGTTGAATTCAATGGAATTTATTTCAGTTTCTTCAGTTTCCTCCTTTGACAGCCAGATCGATTGCCTTTAACTTGAAAGTTGCATCATCTGCATTTCTTTGTGTTTTCCATGATGAGGGTCTGCATGAAGCGCAAAACAATAGATCCGAAGAATTTAGTGTGAGTGTGTTTGATTTAGTAATTTGAAATTTCATTGGTCCACTGTGACTTGTTTGGTAATTTCATTGGTCAATTTTTTTAACCTTTATTCATACAGGTAGTCTCATTGACCCACCCCCCAAGAGAGCTGTGTATTGGGCAGCTCTGTGAGCGCCCGGGTGTGAAGAGGCTAAATGTTTGGTGACAGGAAGCTCATTAGCCCTTAAAAATTTTTTATTAGCTGCAGGGTTCAAAGCCTGTGAAAAAAGTAGCGGCTTATAGAAATTACGGTACATGACACTCACCAGAGGGGACTGAGAATCTAACGGCTAGACTGACAGGGACTAAGACCAAAGTGGATTGGTGCCTTTACATCACCTTCAATGTTGCTATAATTTAGTAGAAATTAATCACAGAATTTCAGGTAGATAAGCATATACAGTATGGAGAAACTAATGGTGATGAAAAGGTTTATAAACAAGTTTAGGATTATTCTTTATTTAAGATATACTTTGTATATATATATATATATATATATATATGTATGTATGTATGTATGTATGTATGTATGTATATACATATCTGTAT
>JBBPBX010002030.1:54092-66709 GCA_038048925.1 Garcialebias charrua | reverse complement strand
TATATATATATATATATACTTTGTATATATATATACAAAGTATATCTTAAATAAAGAATAATCCTAAACTTGTTTATAAACCTTTTCATCACCATTAGTTTCTCCATACTGTATATGCTTATCTACCTGAAATTCTGTGATTAATTTCTACTAAATTATAGCAACATTGAAGGTGATGTAAAGGCACCAATCCACTTTGGTCTTAGTCCCTGTCAGTCTAGCCGTTAGATTCTCAGTCCCCTCTGGTGAGTGTCATGTACCGTAATTTCTAGACTATAAGCCGCTACTTTTTTCACAGGCTTTGAACCCTGCAGCTAATAAAAAATTTTTAAGGGCTAATGAGCTTCCTGTCACCAAACATTTAGCCTCTTCACACCCGGGCGCTCACAGAGCTGCCCAATACACAGCTCTCTTGGGGGGTGGGTCAATGAGACTACCTGTATGAATAAAGGTTAAAAAAATTGACCAATGAAATTACCAAACAAGTCACAGTGGACCAATGAAATTTCAAATTACTAAATCAAACACACTCACACTAAATTCTTCAGATCTATTGTTTTGCGCTTCATGCAGACCCTCATCATGGAAAACACAAAGAAATTCAGATGATGCAACTTTCAAGTTAAAGGCAATCGATCTGGCTGTCAAAGGAGGAAACTGAAGAAACTGAAATAAATTCCATTGAATTCAACTGAAACTGAAGAACTGCATCAACGTAAAAAAGACCACCTGTACAAAAGCTTTCAAAGGCACTTTGTAGCACTTTGAGATTTTCATTAATGAAAAGTGCGTTATAAATTGAATTCATTACATGTATTATTATTATTATAAAGGTAAAAAAGCAGATGGGTCAAACTTGAAATCATTCTTGAAGACTGGGTGAACATACAGAGAGCAGAAGGCCGAGGTGTTTCCACCGTTCAGATCTGACTGAAAGTCAAAACAGTTGCCAAATCAAGCCAAATGTGATACTGAAGAAGACTTTAGCTGTTTTAATGTGCAGGAGGAAGACTAACATAGAAATCTGTGACCTTTCCTGGTAGGATACTGTATTTATATATTTTTAATCTTCTGTGTTACAGGCATTGTTCAGACGAAGACATTGAACTGAATGTATCTGTGTATGTTACCGGTACATATTTAATTAAAGTTTGAACAATCTTTCTGTGTAAATATGTCATGTTACAACATGGACATCTGCGACTTATATACAAGTGTGGCTGTACAATATTATTTTTTATTTATTTATTTAGTGAGCGTAGCTTATATTCGGGTGTGCTTAATGGTCTGGACATTACGGTATTTTAAGTTCCTAAATTGACACATTCAAAGTTCTAATGCAACAGTCAGAAGTGTTTCTCCTCCTCACATCTGTGCCTGACATTGACACTCCAAGTTGTTTCCAACAGTGCTTTTCCAGTCAGAGTGCTTAAGTTTTTACAAAATACCTTCCTAGCCAAGAAGTTAAGCTTTATGTTCATCCTCCCTTTATGCTGCTCCACTGGACACTGATGAAAAGAAAGCCATATACAGATCCTCTTCATGCAGATTTAGAGTGCACATCCCTGCTCCTGAAGTGTCTACTTCACTAGAATTTTTTTCAGCTGAGAGACTTCGGGGTGCATTCAAAGAAAAAGAAAAAATACTAACAATTCCACGAGTGTTTTGGCTGAAAATGCTCGTCCTTGGTCCTATCACGCTTATTCTGTTTCTCCAAACAGATTGTCCAAATAGCTATCTACAGCAGGTAAGATGTTAATGATTCACACCTAATTTTGAAATTATCATGTACAGTATTGCTTTTAAAATGTTATTAAAAAAACTTTGTTTTTCCCACTGTAAAAGCACTTTGAATTGCATTTGACTGGTATGAATGGTGCAATAAAAATAAAACTTGATTAAATACGGTAATTGATTTTTTTCTTCTTTTCTTTTTATCTGTGCTCAGATACATGTACATGTATTTTTGAAGATGCTGTATAAATGTGCTTCAAAGCCTCTGGGAATTCTTAAAGAAATGTTCAAACTCACACCAGTAACAGAGCTCATCAGTGCCTTTAGGCAAACATGTCTGCTTTCTTTTCATTTCAAATAGAAACTTTGCATGACTCTGACAAATAATTTCCAGCCAAACTCTGGTCTGTGACTGATTGTTGCTCAGTGTTGTGACAGCAGCATCTTCACAGGGCGGCAGCATCAGCACCGCACTGTACATACATGTGTGCCGGCGGCGGTGCATCGGGGAAGAAAGAGTGCTGCAATAAACTCCTGGAAACCAACTGAGGCTCAAACTTACAGCTCTGGAAACAAACATGGGAATTAAAGGGAAGTTTGACGATTTGAAACTTTATTTATCACATTTTCTGCACCTTTTAACTTTGTCAGCCATGTTCAGGCATTTTTTTAAATTAAATTAATTTTCTATGTCTAATATGTTGAGTTGTTGCATATAAGTAAATGACTTTTAATTAAATGTAAGGGACAGTGGCTGCTGTTCAGATGAATTGTTCTGTTTTCATCTCAATTTGAACAAATCTCAGTAAAAATAAATGTTGGAAGCAGATCCTGATGCACAGTTATCAGTCATCATTACACAGTCATACAACCTTTAACTCCATTCTTAAATCAGAGCAGCTCACCTTGACAGCAGATCCCGTCAGTTGATTGTCAGAACGTGGACAGTGAGTCGCCCCCAGCTCCTCTCAGGCTAAACGTTCCAGTCAAGTTTGGAGAAATAAAAGTACTTCTGCGCCAAATTCTTCCGTTCCTGCCGCTTGTAGTACAGTTACCATCTGTTGTGCCTGTGTGCAAAGGAGCTCTGCGTGAGGAGGAGAGTGGAGGAGAGAGGAGGAGAGGATGGGAGGGGGGAGAGGAGGGGGTCCAGAGAGCAGCCAGCAGCGGAGAGGAGAGCTCTGGAAAACTGTCTAAATATCATATAGTTAAACCTACTCTGCAAAAACTTGTCAGAGAATCAGAATGCATTTATATGATTTATTATACAGGTAGTCCCCGACTTACGAGCGAGTTCCGTTCGTACGAGGTGCTCGTAACACGAAATATCGTATGTCGGAACCCGAAACACGTGTCGCTCGTAAGTCCGGATTTCGGTCGTAAGTCGGAAAAAGTATGCTAGCGCTACTACGAACACCCGTTTTTCAACACAAACGTACATACTGTTCATAAACATGCTCAGAAACTTGTTTACAAACGGTTAGCTAACACACTTTCATCTAAAAACACATGTGTGTATTTACTGTATGTTCTGTACAACTTTACTGTTCGTTAGTCAGCTCGTAAGTCCGGAACCTCGTATGTCGATGTGCTCGTAAGTCAGGGACCACCTGTAATGTTAACCTCCAGCAAAAGGTGATCGCTGGCAATAATGCATTTGCCTGTATGTGTGTGTGTGTGTGTGTGCTTGTCTGTTAGCAAAAAAATAGAAAAGACAATGGATTTTATTTAAAACTCTCAAGATGTAATCACTGGGTGCAAATCTGTGTCTAATAAATATCTGGACTGGACTCAAGATGGCTGCCACAGCCAATTGATCGTAGAAGACACATAAAAAGATTAGAACTCGGTCAATTGTACTTTTTTTTTATTTAAAATTTGATGTGGTAGATGTAGCTGAACTGCAACGCATAAACAGATTTCACAAGACTTACTTAAAAAAATTCCAACAACTACCGTATTTTTCGGACTGTAAGGCGCACCGGATTATAAGGTGCATTAAGCAAAACAAAAGTCAGATGAGTCAAACTTTATTCAACTCATTCACAATACAGTAACAACATAAAATTTGTTTGAGGTCAGTACAAGTAGAGTTAATACATACGGCTTACTGTCAAGTTTTTGAGAAAATTGAAGGATTTTAAGTGCACCTTATCCATTATCTTTTACACGCTTCAACCATTTTGAGTCACATGGGTCGCCAGCGCTCACGTCCAGCAGTCACTGTGCAAGGGTGGGGGTACAACCTGGACAGGTCTCCAGTCCATCACAGGGACACATAGAGACAAACAACCATTCACTCTCTCACTCACTCACACCTAGGGACAGTTTAGCGTTACCAATCTGCCTAACATGCATGTTTTTGGTCTGTATTGGCCTTATAGTCCAAAAAATGTGGTAATTACAATGAACTCAGTCAGTCTGTTTGCTGAACCACTGGTCCAAATTTTGTGACGCTTTCAAGAAAAATAAATCACAAGATAACAAAGTTCATGCTCATTCATCCAGGTATCAAATCCAATAATTCAGTTTTTTTTGGCCAGTTATTGGATTTGATACCTCTTAGCTCCAGCAAACTGGTTGGTCCACTTAAGATGTTCACTGCTTGGTGGGGAAACAGTTTACTGGAACTCCTCAGACTGATGAACCCCTCCAGATAGAGGGTGAAGCGTCTCTATAAAAAAAGAAAAAAGAAAGAAAGAAACTGTCCAGATGACCTGACTGAGAATTATTGAAATCACAAGATCTATATTTATAACTTCTCACTCTTTAAAATAATCCAAATTCAAGATGGCTGCCTCAGCTAAAACAAAGATGGTTCTATTTCAGACAGTTTTACAGACATGGAGCTAACATTTGAAGTGGTAGTAGCTGAGAGTCATTCACAGCAGATGCCTGAACGATGATCTGATTAGCATGATGTTGTTTTTAAGGTTTGACCAAAACGGCTTCAACGC
Organism: Garcialebias charrua; assembly: GCA_038048925.1. NCBI lineage: Eukaryota > Metazoa > Chordata > Actinopteri > Cyprinodontiformes > Rivulidae > Garcialebias > Garcialebias charrua. Next base: position 62,021 of record JBBPBX010002030.1, on the reverse strand, counting down.
TGTCATTTCTTAACGTGACACTAAGTCGGGTGTCAAACATACGGCCCGCCAGGGAGTTGAGTCCGCCCGAGGATAAATCTGAATTAGTTTTTAAAAATAAGTTTTTTTCTTAAACATCTGCAGTTCCTATGTTGTCCGCTAGAGGCACTGTGTTTTAGTCAGTCATGTTGTCCTACTCACACCGAGTGCCTCTAGGACCCAGAGGCACTGTAGTGAGTTCAATCGCTTTACCCAGAGCCATATACAGTATATAGAGAGTTCCGACACTCTTTGATCTCGCCGACAGGCGGTCAATCGTTCCAAACAACGGCTATGGAAACCTTGTGGAGCTGCACCCTCTGGCGGCGACGGAGCGCTACTGCAGGCAGCTTCAGACTGTAACCAGCATAGATATAATAAACACTAGATAAGCTGAGGAGGAGTCAGCGGCGTCGTCAAGCGGCGGCCATCTTGCCACAGACAGCAACATTAGCTGCAGCTGTGGAAACCGTATGGAGGTGAGGGATTTATACAAACAAAAATACACTTAACTCGCTGTAATCTTGACGGATTTACAAACGGTTTATGTTTTTAAAAACGTTATTAACGTGGCTATGATTTCTTTGGTAATCAGACAGCAGTTTCGTCTTTTTTAAAAGGTTTTATTCGTGTTTTGGGTGTCACACTCATCGAGAATCTAGAATTTAAATTCTGTTTTTATTACACCAATAACTATTTTAAAACAAACTAATCTTTTGTCTAAATGACTGTCTTGATCATGACTGTATTTATTAGCAGACTATTAACAAGAGCCTTTGATTAAGGGCTAGCTAGTATTCCAAACATTTCCCTCGCATTCTTAGATCACTAGGAGCTCTTTGTTTTTAACTGAACTAAAGCTGCACATGATTTCCAAGCGGTTTGGTATGTTCAACACTAATTACTGCTTTGTGTTTTACAGAAATACTCTTTGACAAGATGCCTGACTTTTGTGCAGCCTATGGATGCTCCAATAGACGTAACATCAAAACAAGAAACCTTGGGATCACATTTCACCTGTAAGACTCTGTGACAGTATTATTACTTTAATTAGAATAATCATAGTTATATTTTGGATCAGTGCACATTACACGTCACGCTACACACAAAAAATGTGAGATAATATTATTGACATAATATTATACATAATATATATTTACATAATAATGACATATATTTACAGCACTTTGGTTGACCTTGTTGTTGTTTTAAGTGCTCTATAAATAAAATGGTATGGTATGGTATAAGGCTTGTAAAAGTATCTTTATATAAATTATGATTCAGTGTTTCTTTTGGACACCATTTTTAATAGCTGTTTTATTGTACCAAAAGTAAATGCAAGCACACCAAAAGTATGATATATGTGTATACTTGTCATTACTATAATTCAAAGGTAAAGAAAGGAAGTGTGGAAAATAATGACCAGCTTCTTCATGTTTTTAAGGTTTCCCAAAACCAGAGAGAGGAGGCGGCAGTGGGAAGTTGCCCTGAGAAGAGAGGGTTTTGTTGCCCTGGACAGGACACTGCTCTGCAGTGATCACTTCATGTCTGAGGACTTTGATAACAACATGAACTACTACCTCATGCATATACTGTGTACATTAACTCATATGCTGCTTTGCCACTTTCCAAATGTCAATGCTAGAACCTTTAGTTTATTTTATAGTTATACAGTACTGTACTTTTTATACTTTTTTACTTTTTATACTAGTATGCAAAAACTCAGGACAGTATTATGTTCCAATGGAGCAACAACACCACCAGCCTGATCAAGAAAGGTCATCAAAGACTCTACTTCCTCAGACGACTGAGACGTGCTGGTCTGTGCAGCCCAGTCCTCACCTCCTTCTACAGGTGTGCAGTGGAGAGCATCCTGTGCTCCAGAATCAATGTGTGGCATGGAGGCTGCACAGTTGCAGAGAGGAAAGCTCTACAGAGAGTGGTGAAGGCTGCACAGAGGTCTGTGGAGTCAGTCTCCCCACCATCACAGACATTTACACCTCCAGATGCAGGAAAAGAGCCACCTGCATCATGAAAGACCTCACTCACCCAGCACACTCACTCTTTGCCCCACTCCCCTCAGGACGGAGGTTGAGGAGCATCAAATGTAGAACCACTAGACTGAGGAACAGCTTCTACCCTGAGGCTGTTAGACTCATGAATAAATAAAAATAAAATAAAATAAACACTGCAAAATATCACATCATGCTGATGCTGATCTGTTTTCTTGTTGCTGTGTTCATCTGTGACCATCTGCTCATACAGACTCATGTTCGTGCTGCTGTTTATAATGATGTTTTTCCACTATATTAGGGCTTAGTGTATTACTAGTTGATGTTTTTCTTAGTTAATTCTAGATGTTATTACTGTTTTTCTCTTGCATTTGTTGTTGGATGTAACTGGGACCCTGTGTACATAATCTCGTTTTCATCACATGTACCACATGCGGTGCAAATGACAATAAAGACTCTCTGACTCTCTGACTCTGATGTTCATTAAATGTTTAGTGTTTTAGTTTTAGAGTTGGTGTAAATTTTCATACTCATTTACCACTATGCAAAAACTCAGGACAGTGTTACAGTTTTACTATTTTATGTTTATTATTATATGTTTCAGTGTTTTAATGTTTAAATAGTTACTGTTGCACCGAGGGACTGAGAGTCTTGTCACACTATCAGATGTTTATTTCTGTTTGTTTGTTTATTTATATTTCCCGATTATTAAATCTTTTCATGTATCTAAAAAAAATAAACTACACATATTGACCAAGGTTTGTGTTGTATTGTATTTAATATTACATAATATTTGCATGTGTAGGGAAAAAATTGGCATAAATTATTTTCATACCACTAATAATAATGCTATTTATGATGAAATAGTATTAAATATTTATTAGCATTGTAACATATGTCAGTTAATTTCGCTGGAAATAAACATGTATTTAGAAATAGATGTAAATATAATCTTTTTGTGTATATTGCTAATGCAATACAGTGTCTATATAACGTTATTTTCATGTGAACGTCCATCTTAAGTATACCATATTATAACAACATCTCTCACATTTATAACAAACCAAACCGTTTTAAAATCGGTTGAAAATTAAGCAAGTTATGGTTATTTTAATAGTAAATGCACCAGAGTGGGCGTTCTGTCTGTGCCAAGATGGCCGCCGTCTGACGATGTCGGTCTCCATTGGCCAACAGCGGGGATGTCTTATCTAGTATATATTATATCTATGGTAACCAGAGCCATGGAACAAATCGCCCCCTCCATGACCCACGTGACTTCCGCATTCCATTCTTACAATGGAACTCTATGGGAGTGTCGCAACTCTCACTTTATATGGCTCTGGCTTTACCCACGTTTATGGCTTTACCTGCTTTTTCTCTTGGAACGGGCAGTCGGGCACTCTCATCAGCGGATTGTCCTTGTCAAAAAAGAGAAAAGTGGACATGGAGTGTCAGATTTTTCAAGAAAAATTGACTTATTCCTATATGAATGGGAAACCCGTGTGCCTGGTGTTTCTAAGTTCCACAAAACTGTTTGTTGACTAAATGTTTTAAAACATTGTGCAATCACTGTGGTCAGTTTTTTTTTTTTTACGTTTTAAGTCTTAAATAAATGTTAAACTGAGTAAAAGTGTAAAAGGACAATTAATTTAATGTAAAGATTTTTATAATTTATTTCTTCTTTGCACTAATACAAAGAAAAAAGTGCATTTACTGTTCGTTCTATGTAATTTTGGAATGAATATTCTGGTCTGGCCCCCTTGAGATCAGATTAAACTGTATGCGGCCCCCAGATCAAAATGAGTTTGACACCCCTGGTCTAAGTCAACAGCAGTGGCATTAAAGACATTGAACAATATGTATTATTTTCAAGAAATGTTAGGTCTTCATTAAGCATGAGCAGTTCTGTTGAATACTTTGGTCAGAATGAGAAGAAGCTGCAGCGGGTTCTGCGTCTTCATGCATAATTTAAAGAAAAGAGAAGCAAACTCCTTGCTCTGAAAGTATTGTCTGACACACAGTCAAAGCTGGCCTGCTGGAGTAAATCATTAGTATACGAATAAATAGTATTTATTTGAGTGGCAAAAACTACGGAAGCCAACGGAGGACATGTTTATAATGCAAATAAACAAAAAGTGATACTGTTTCTGCAGAGGGCATTAAGGTTGTTGGCTGATTCAAGCTGAAAATGTCACATCAAGAAACACCCATTGATCAATACTTTGATGTTATCAATATTTCCACACACCGTGTCTCATTTTGTTTGACATGCATTTAGATTTGAACTAAAATTAAGTGTGATAGTAGCCAAATGTCTACCTCATCATATACTGCAAGTGGTACACATTGTGCACAAAATTTGCATACAATTTCATCTGTAAATGCTGGACTCAGCCCTTTTTGCTGTAAGCAAAATATCTCATGCACCGCTGCATATGCTTTTGTGAAGCTTTTAGAAATCATCAGTGTGTGTGTGTGAAGAATGCTGCTCTGGTCATGTGTTTTCTTACTTGTGTGCCCTTTTTAAATCTTTTAGATTTATGCTCCATGTCTTTTTTTTAACCATATTTACTTATTCTTTCTTTAATTTGGCATTGTCTCCTGCTTTTGTTAGTCATTAAAATGTTGTGATTCCTTCTACCTCCAGCCCACCCTTTGGGTTTTCACCAACTGTTCATATTGTGAGACTATATGGAAATAATGAGAGCAAGGGGAAAAAAAAAACATAAAAACACGAGAAGGAATTTGTAAACATGGTGCACACAGGAGATGTAAAACTTACCATTAAACAGCAAAATGGACGCCCAGGCAACCTAAAATACAGTTTTGTAGAAAGTGCTTTGAACTCGCACATAAATCCTCAAGTCTTAAAATGTAAATGTATGCAAAATCAAGAGCACATTTACATTTGCACACATTTAGATGATGATTGTGTCCTAGCATTATACAAATGTATACTTCTGAGTGCATCAATGTGGCATTTCTGTTCTGCATTCACATGATTTGAACCTTTGTAAAATCTGGTTTCTGATTCATAAACAAAGGGTTACTCTGTGTCGCTGTTATTGCTTCTTTATTTAATATTATCTTTAGTTTTGACAGCATATATTCCAAGCAGTCAAACAGTTGTGGAGATGTTTTTCTTCTCTCCAGCAAATGTAATGAGGTGGTGGCATAAATCTCTCCATCTCTAAGGTTTCCTTGTGAGAGTGAAAAAAACACTTCAAACAGCTAAATCAAGCATCGGAGTAGATTTTTTTTTCTTTCTTGTATCCTGCGACTTATAGAAACCCCCCCGAGGGTCCTCGTGTCCACACACATTACAGATGAAGCATGAAGAGAAAGGCGTAGTGTACATACAATCAGGGACTGGAAACAGAGGATGCTCATGAAGAGAGGCAGTCAGAGAGCAGATGGTTTTCTCTCAGTGTGACAGAAAAAAAGAAACGCGATGCCCTACATCTTCACAGCGATAAAATCTAAGGTCTAAGACCAGTTGGTGTTAGAAAATTTGTAATATCAACATTTCTAGATCAGGACTTGCCCAGAGACACGACTTCAAAATTTCACAAGTCCCACTTCCCACTTGATCAACCTCAACTCCAGTGTTTGTGCAAAGCATCATCCTCTTCTGTGTCCATCAGTGCTGTCACTTTCTTCTTGTTGCACCTCCAAGACTTCAACTTTTACTGTGGAACAAACGGACGTGGAGTTCGAGAGGATGTGAAAAGTGTGAATAGTGTCTCACACGTTAGTGATGAAAGTCAACCAAAGTGCACTGTACACGTAAAATGAATTAAGTCAGCAGATATAAACAGATAACTTGCAGGTTAGACCCAGGAAAGGGGTTGCCTCCTCAGCTGGAATTATGCAGGTTCAAACCCCAATGGTGCATCCACACCGAACGGCTTTTCAACGGCAAAAAAGCGCGAAACGCCTCAAGGTGGACGCACTGGACCCAGTGGTGTTCAAACTGGAACGTGAGCGGCGGCGGCGTGGCGGCGGGGGGGGAGGAGCTAGCAGAGCTTAACTTGCTAAACGTGAAAAGTTCACAATTCAAAACTTACCCGATATCCTGACTTCCTCATTGGCACTCCGCCAGGCAAGGTCCTTTTTATTTCTCCTCCATACTTGAACACGACTTTGCGGGTTATTTCCGTGTCTCACAAACAATACGTCACACAGTTGCGCAATACCCGTCCCCTCGTTTCCGCGTCACATAGCGGACTCCCCTTCTCTCTTCCCCCCGACTCTCCCTGATTGGTTGACACACGCGTTCACGAGTTTGAACGGCGAAATCATCAACATTTTCAAGGCGTGCTTTGGAGGCTGCCGCGGGTTCACGTGCACGGAAAACGCTCGAATGCAACTTCCAAAACGCTCAACACGCACGTGACGTGACGCCCGACGCCAAGACACGCCTGGAGGCGCGTCCCCCATTGACTTTGCATGTAAACTGGACGTTCCTGCAGTTGAAAAGCCGTTCGGTGTGGATGCACCATAACTTTGCTAAACCCCAAGTCACTGTCCTTTAACAAAACACTGAACCACACTTTGCGATCAATCCAGCAATGTTCATTCAGGTCATCTGGACAGTTTCTTTCTTCTTTTTTTGTTTTTTGTTGAGAGACGTTTCACCCTCCATCCGTAGGGCTTCATCAGTCTGAGGAGTCCCAAATAAACTGTTTTCCCCACTAAGCAGTGCACTCCTACAGTGGACCAACCAGTTTGCTGGAGATAAGATGGTTTCTGGGGCCTGTCCTCTCCACGGTCATCTCCTCCCTGGCAACACAGCCAAAGTGGTTCAAGACATCAAAGTTCATGCTCAGTCATCCAGGTAATACATCCAACAATGGTAAATGGAGCTTACTTATATAGTGCTTTCTAGCCCCCTATGAGGGGCCCCAAAGCGCTTCACAGTACCAGCCATCCACCCATTCATACACACATTCATACACCGGTAGTGGTAGACTGCCATGCAAGGCACTGCCAGTCCTACCGGGAGCAACTTGGGGTTAAGTGTCTTGCCCAGGGACACAACGAGGTATGCAGTGACCGGGGATCGAACCCCGGACCTCCGGTCCTGAGCCGGCTGCCCTGCCTCTACATCTCTGCCCCAGAACAATGTTCAATCAGGTCATCTGAACAGTTTCTGACATCAGTTTCTCTACTGGAGGAGTTGACTGTGGAGAGGACATGCCCCAGAATCAATCTTATCTCCAGCAAACTGGCTGGTCCACTGGAGTGTACTGCTTAGTGGGGAAAACAGTTTGTCTGGGACTCCTCAGACTGATGAAGCCTGTTGGATGGAGGCTGAAACATCTCTCAACAAAATAAAAAAGAAATTGTCCAGATGACCTGATTGAACATTGTTGGATGTTTTACCTGGATAATTGAGCATGAGCCTTGATGACACACGTTGTGATATTTTGGTTTGTCGCTTGTAAATGACCTTCAGTTAAATGTGATCATGTTGTGAAGGCTGAAGCTGACTAGTGTTGGCCTCACAGTATGAAGGGTGCAGGCTTGACTTCCAGCTGGGACCTGTTGATGTGGTGTTTGTGTGTTCTCCTGATGTATGTGTGAGTTGTCTTTGTACTCAGCATTCCTTCTATCATCCACAAACTTACATGTTAAAATGCCTAATCTAAATTATCTTTCTGTGTGAAGGTCACTCTGACCATTTAAAATGGTATATTTTAAAAGAGATTACCGTTCTCATGAAGCCTGCTGGCTCTCCAAATGATCTGATCCCAAAAAGCCACCTGGATAGGGGTCGAAACGTCTTTTTCAACAAATAAAGTCCAGTTGATCTTGTATTGAACGCCTTTTTGATCCCATCTTGTCTTCTTAAAGTGTTTCTTTCCACCTTGTGTGCTACTTTTATAAATGGCAGCTT
>JBBPBX010002030.1:31384-48324 GCA_038048925.1 Garcialebias charrua | reverse complement strand
ATAGATATATATACATGTATATATATATAGATATATATACATGTATATATATATAGATATATATACTTATATATTATGTATTATATATTATGTATATATATATTTATGTAATGCAGAAAATTTACATACAGTACACACACTTTATGGTATTGTAGGCCATTGCATTAGGTAATACATTCAGCAATTACTTTTACTTTAATACTTTAAGTATTTTTAAAAGCAAGTACTTATTTACTTTTACTTAAGTAAAAATATTAATATGGTACTTCTACTTTTACTAGAGTATATTTTTGTCTGTTTATTTGCACTTTTACTTAAGTACAGTGTTTGAGTATTTTCTCCACCACTGGATTTACCTGACTATATAAATATGCCCCAAGGCCTCCTCCCCGCCAACAGAATGGAATGGCCTCATATACATACCAATGGCTTTAAAAATGCTAATTCAATTTGTCAGTTTGACAATCCCATGGGTTGCATAGGTAAAATTGTCATTTTGACAAAAACTGGTATTGCTAGTAATGAGCATAACCAACTAAAGGCATTTTTTAGTCCGGTTTTGTACCAAGCCACAGGACTGAGTTGGCATTGCTGAAGATTTTTAACAATGTTCTTTTAGCCACAGACTCTGATCACTGTTTTGTTTTGATGCTGTTGGACCCAACAGCTTTTTTCTGCACAGGGGACCAGCAACTCATCCAGTTTCGACTGGAGAACTGGGGGACATCCAGGATGCTTCTATAGATTGCTTTAGTTCCTGTTTACCAAAGGGAAGTTTCTGTGGTTGAGTTAGAGTCATTGAGCCCTCTGTAGTGCCTCAGACATGAGGTGTTCCTCGGGGCTTTATACTTAGCCTTCTTCTCTTCTTCCTGCACTTACCAGTACTTCTTCTTGGATCTAATTCTCTGAAAACATGGTATCTTTTTACATTTTTACACCAATTACAGTCAAATCTACATGCAACTAAAACACAAAATTAAGAATCTGTGCACCAACTCCTGGAATTTCCATGCATATCTTGTTCACTTTCTGTTTTTAAACCATCTCCTAAAACACATTTTATTTTTATTTTTGGGTAACTCGGTTTAATGAATTAGTTTTTATTATTTTCATTGCTTTTCACAATTTAACATTTTCATTTAGTTTTTACTGTTTTCAATGATTTTCTTGTTTTATTTTGTAATTGATTTTTTTATGTGTTGTTATTCTTAAGACAGTTTTTGTTTTATTGGGTTTTCGTTTGCTTATTTGTTTTATCAAATTACTGTACAGCACTTTGACCAATGATGTTGTCCTTAAATTGCTTTATAAATAAAGTTGTATTGCAATGGACGTTGTGAATAATTGTCACTTTATGTCCTTGTGATGGATAAGTGACCTGTCCAGGGAGCGCCTCACATTTAATAATAATAATAATAATGAATTCAATTTATAACGCGCTTTTCATTAGTGAAAATCTCAAAGCGCTACACACATTGAATGCTACACACATTCATACACCGGTAGCGGCAGACTACCATGCAAGGTGCTTTCCAGTCCTACCGGGAGCAACTCGGGGTTAAGTGTCTTGCCCAAGGACACAACGACACATGGTGTGGGGAACCGGGATTCGAACCGCCAACCTTCCGATCGGGGGACGACTGCCATTACCACTACGCCACGGCCACCCCGTCATCCAGTGTTGGCTGAAGAAAGGCAGAAACAAATACTAAATATACTGTACTAAGAATATGTTAAATGGATGAATGAATGGAGGACTACACATTAAAAGTAAAAATATAATTTCACTTCTTTTGAATTGGGTTTATTTTGGGCAGCATTGGGAACAGTTTTTGTTGGTTCTCAGTAACAACAATTTCATTATTTACATAGTCTGCTGATTTTTTTAAATCTGAAAAGTTTGTTCTTGTGTTGTTTTTCTGTCTCCATCTCTCTGTCTCTCCAAAGCCTCTTCTTTTCATAGCATCTCTAGGACTTTTGTCTCAGACAGCCTGTGCTGTTCCCCTTCAAATGCCTCACATCTCAACAGCATACATGGCCTTGTAGCATCACGGTGCTCAAGCTGTAGTTGCTATAGCAACGAGCAATCTGAGGGGTTATTTTTCTGTTTTTGAACATATTGAGGAAATGGTGGTGGTGGTGGGGGGGGGTTATAATCAGCTACAATCATCCCCTCCAACAGCTTGTCGAGTTCTAAACGTTGTTGTTCACCCAACACGGAAACTCGCCAGGACGCTGATGTAATCACCAGAATACATCCTTGAACTTTTGGTAGCCATCCATGAATGAATGGTGTCTTTGGCAGTGATTCGCTGCAGCACAGATTCTACAGAAACACTTTTCAGGCTGTGTGAAATGTAAAATCATGGAGGGCTCTGTGGGATTCAATGCCACCTTGAGAGAAGGGATATGCTCACACTAAAAGGTCAAAGCTGCAGGCATCAAAAGTCAAGGATCAAGTGATTCAGTAGAGTAGTTAAATTAAAAAAATGCTAAATTCTAAATATTTTAACAGTAGTTTAGGCTACTGCCACATTGTTTCACATTTCTCCACATATGTTGCATATTGAATTATTTTTACATTGGTCAAAATGTGAAAAAAACTAAAGGACCCATGGACATGCTCATGCATAACCAGGAAAGGTAAGTCTGATACACAAAGTGAGATGCAGGAATCAAAGTGTTTACTGTTTCTATCTGAACATTTCTTCATGAACCTACTAAAGGGTTACAGTGTGTTTTGTTTGAAAAGGCTAAATTTAAATCCAATAATTCTCAGTCGGGTCATCTGGACAGTTTTCTTTTTTATAGAAACGTTTCACCCTCCATCCGGATATCTTCATCAGTCGGAGGAGTTCCAGTAAACTGTTTCCCCACCAAGCAGTAAACGACCAACCGGTTTGCTGGAGCTAAGCTGGTTTCTTGGGGCCGTCCTGTCCCTCGTCGACTCCTCTCAGGCAGGCAGCCACAGCCAAAGTAGTTCAAGGCAAGAAAGTTCATGCTCAATAATTCAGGTACCAAATCCAAATCTGATGGTGCCCTCCAGATGGAGGGTGAAACGTTTCTATAAAAAAGAAACTGTCCAGATGACCCGACTGAGAAGTATTGGAGTTGGTATCTGGGTTATTGAGCATGAACTTTCTTGCCTTAATTTAAATGTTTGTATCTCTAATGTTTGTATCTGTAAGGAAGTATAAAAGTAAAAAGTTTAGTTTAAAGAATGGGGGAAAAAATACATTTTACAGTAGCCCACTTAAGAAAAATATAAATCATGTTCGTTTTTACATTTGTAAAACAAGACATTAGCTTAAAAACTTTATTAAAAAATGAACTTGCAATCATGTCTTCTTCTTTAAGTATTTGTAATAAGGACAAATGCATCATTCAGTTCTTCCAAAGATCATAAGAATTACATTCTGAGATTAGTTGTCCTTTTATATAAATCACATAGTTGTTATTCACTTTTACTGCATATTTTCTCTAATATTGTTTTTTTTATCCATCCGTACATCCATGCATACATTATCTTTACCCGCGAGAGATGGAGGACACCATGGACAGGTCTCCAGTCCATCACAGGGACACATTGAGACAAATGAGACAAACAATCATTCACTCTCTCACTCACAACTAGAGACAATTTAGAGTTACCAATCAGCCCAACATGCATGTTTATGGTCTGTGGGAGGAAACCGGAGTACCCAGAGACAACCCACGCTGGAAGAACTTGCAAACTCCACCCAGAAAGGCCCCCGGTCGGGATTTGAGCTAGGGTGACCTGCTCACTGATTGGTGGCATCTCTACCAGATGGGCGGCCGTGGTGTAGTGGTAATGGCAGTCGTCTCCCGATCGGAAAGTTGGCGGTTCGACTCCCGGGACCCGCACCATGTGTCGTTGTGTCCTTGGGCAAGACACTTAACCCTGAGTTGCTCCCGGTAGGACTGGAAAGCACCTTGCATGGTAGTCTGCCGCCACCGGTTTATGAATGTGTGTAGCATTCAATATATGTGTAGCACTTTGAGATTTTCAGTAATGAAAAGTGCGTTATAAATTGAATTAATTATTATTATTATTATTATTATTATTATTATTATTATTACCAACTGTGCTACTGTGCTGCCCCATTGTGTTTCATTCCATCAGTTTATTGGTTCAGTGCAGTTATAATCAGTGTTAGGATAATTAGTTATGATCAGTGAAACATTCTGTAAATTGTGCAAAATAGGAAGATGGTGGAACATGTTAAATATGGCTTTTATTACCATTTCTTTCTTTTAATAAGTATGCTGAAACTGTGCTGGAAAAGTTGGCTGTTGATTTGCATATGCATTTAACCTTTATTTACACAGGTTATTCCCACTGAGTCATGAGGACTCGTTTTCAAGAGAGACCTGTTTGAGACAAACCACAGACAAGGTACACAAAGCAATAAACAGCCATAAAATGCATATGAAATAAAAAAGTAGAAGTTGTGATCAGTGGCGGCTGGTGATTTTTTTTTATGGGGGGGCGCCATAAAAAATTTTTAAGCATGTGTAGAAGTATGCATAATTATGTTTGTATACTGTAAAGTAAGTTTGTTCATGTTTTTATTTGTATATATCAGTTGTATCCATTTGTATAACACTATCATTAATAAAACATGGTTCATCTTCACCTTGTTTGAGGCATCAGTGTGAAAAGAGAATGGGAGTGTTCTGCTTCCACTTTTCAATTTTTGGACAACTTCTATCATATTCTGTTATAATTATTTTAGTAATACAAGTTCATAATGTAAATAGAATTGTGAGGGTCCAGACTTAAATAAGGACAAAGGTGTTCAAAAATCCACCAAATAATTCAATTTAATAGTTCCAAAAATAAACTAACAAATAATTAAATTTCTGTGAGAGTTCTACTGGCTGCAGCTCCTACTCAAGATGGCTGCCAATTACCACAGCTGCCGGTCATCTCCCTGAAGAGACCTTCAACTATATAAGGCTGCAGTCAAGTTCTACTCTTCGCTGGGGCATTGAGCTATTTATGGTATTTATGCTCTCAGCCTGTTTGTTTCCTCAAAAAGAGTTTCTAACCTTGTTCTCTGTGCCTCCAGTTCTCCTGTGTATGTGGATCCCTTTCTGTTCTGGCTCGCCTTGGGTTCAGTTCCTGGTCCTCGTGCCTGATCCTCCAAGCCATCCATCTGTGGAGTGGAACTGGTTCACCATCCTCTGGACTCACTTGGATTCACTCTCACGCTCTACTCAAACCATCCAACCTGTAAGAGGAAAAACATCACGAATAATCAAAGGACCACTCTTATTCCAATCCATCTGACATCCTGTTTGTTTCTCAGGAGCTCCAGAGGATCACCTGTAAATAGTCACCTGCACAAAATAAACACTGTTTAATTTTCTATCTTGTGGAGTCTTGTCTCGTTCCGGGTCTCGTACCAATCTGGGTTTACTGAAATCATTACAATTTCAATGAAAAATAAATCAAAAGATAATAACAAATTTGGGCCCAACTTAAACAGGTCAACTCAAGTCTAACAAGGAGGAATGATTCCAGATTAGATTTTAAATAACTGATTTATGGGGAAGAAAAATGATTTATTTTACTGTGATCCACCTGATGAGCTCTACCTATACTTAAGGCTGCAGTCAAGTCATACTCTTCGCTGGAGCATTGATGCCTACTCATGGTATTTATGCTTCTAGCCAGTTTGTGAGTACAGTACTTTGAGAGACACTTACCTTGTTTTTTGTTGTGTTTCCAGTCCTCGTTTCCATCTTGGTCCTGGGACCAGTTCTCACCCACAATGGATTCCACCGTGGAGAATCAGCTAGAAGATATGCACCACCCATGGCCTTATTAAAAAAAATATTGAAAGATTATTGAAAGACTATTCAGTACAGCAGGACAGATTCTCTCTCCCATTGATGACAAACTGGAGTTGAAGTGATCAATGTCTATTCCTTTGTTAGGTCTAATGCTCCTTTTTTCATCAGACAACTTTTACTTCAATGTTTTTACTGGTTTTATTTTGTGTTAAATAAAAAAATTCAGAGGTATAATCATTCCTCTTTCTTATTTTATTTAATGACATTTAACCTGCAGGTCATCCCTGAAATTCTGACGCACACAGAATCACAAGCCCAAGTGTGAACGGTGTCACTCAATAAAATCATGCACTATCTGCAGCATTGTTCTTTAAACTGGAACAACACTTTTAAAGTATTACAGAAAATATACATACAGTACGCACACTTAATGATACTGTAGGCCATTGCATTAGGTAATACATTCAGCAAGTACTTTTACTTTAATACTTTAAGTATTTTTAAAAGCAAATACTTCTTTACTTTTACTTAAGTAAAAACATTAATGTGGTACTTCTACTTACACTAGAGTACATTTTTGTCTGTTTATTTGTACTTTTACTTAAGTACAGTGTTTGAGTACTTTCTCCAGTCCACCACTGCTTTTAACTAGCATTTTGATACTTTCAGCAAAAAAATTGCTACTTTTAGTGTTTTGCTACTCATCAATATTTTCCTCTTTTTGCTGAAGTTTAGCAGTTTAAGCATCTGTCTTGTAGCTACTGTCAGGAGATGTGGCAGAGTGAAGAAATATGTTTATAAAAAATGTTACATACTGAACCTTTAACACAGACACTGAGGAGTAAAACAGTTCATGACATGAGCTGAAGATGGACAGACAGGAGTCGTCTTCAGACATTCGGGTTTATAATAACTAGCAACTTTTATAATGTTGTACAATACACCACAGATAAGCACAGCTTGTAGCTAGCTACTGTTGGAGAGACAGCAAGCCCTTGCTGTACTGTTGACTGACCGCAACACAACACACCACGTCACGCACACAGAGATCAGCTCAAACTTTGCTCATGTAGCGATTCATTAAACTCACTTAATATTACTTGCTTACCTGTGTAGAAAGGCACCATTAATAATTACTGCTGTTCAACGTCGCTAGTTGCGTGTGATCAGCTCTGAAGGTGTAAACAGAGAGAATCCCCCGCTCCCCCCTCCCTCCTGGCTCGAACCGGAAGCGCTGGCGATCCGTGGCGATAAGAGACGAGTCCAGGCTCGAGGGCGGCGGAAAATGCGACCTGTACAATCCAAAAGTTTTGTACAGATGGGACATAAGCTACGACCGCTAGCGGCCGCTAGTTATAATTAGATTCAATGGAAAAGCATGGGAAAAGCCCCCAGGCGGCGCCGAGCAGGGAAACCGGAAGTACGTCACTCACAATCAGAAAACGTTTTTTGAAACAAACAATCATTACTCATAAAATATTTATCCTACACAACTAAAAACATATATGCATGCATTTCGAAATATTTTTATTTTATTATTTCACTTTTATAAAAAAAAAAAAAAAATCTTCAAATGGTGAAGAAGAAGAGCTGCAGTTCTGCAGTTCCAAGGAGGAGCGGCGCCCCTAGCGCCCTCTAGTGGCGGCCGCCTCTGGTTGTGATATTAAACAAAATAAAATCAAGCTGCATTATGAAACAAATACTAGAAACAGAAACATGTCTGCACTGATTTTTGCATTGAACTTAATTGTTTAAAATCCCTTACAGAGATCAAAGTCGACAACTTCAGATCTTTTTGCAAGGTGCTCTAGGTTACAGGAGCAGAAAAGGCCTTTTTGTCAAGTTCAGTCCACACTGAGAAGACACTGCAGGTAATGATGTCTTGAGAGTGAATGCTGAAGCTGCACTGTTGACGTGACATGTAGGAGGAGCTGCATGAAGGCAACAGACCAAGAAGTGATTTAAAGGACAACACCCACCATGACAGTAACAATTCACCATATAGGACAATTACTGTAATTTAATATGATGTCTATTTTCATTTTTGCATTTGGGCCAGGCGAGGGTTAAAAAAAAAAAAAAAACAGTCCCGAATGAATCCGGAAACTCGGCCGAAGAGTGCCGAAGTGTCATGTGACTTCAGTTACGTCTCCACCCAGAAGGCAGGAGTGAGTTTCCATGGAGGTTTATGAGAGTGGGAGATAAAACTGCATATTTCCTGGTGCATTTGTGTGTACATATGGACCAGCGCTCTGATTTTATTTATTATTTATTTTATAACACCGCTGCGGACCGTTGCTGCTCTCATTCTGCCCAGAGGAGCGAGCCGCGCGCGTCTTCTCCCTGGCTCCCCGTTCTGCTGGTCACCTTTGAAGTTCCGAATGCGTGTCAGGGCTCTGCTCCGTCCCAGCCTTGTTGCGGGGAGCACGGGGGAGCACGCGCGCAGAGCTCCGCTGCGCGGCTGCCTTTTCTGTACTCCCGACCTGTCTGGTCACGGGGGGAGAGAATAAAAAGCCGATGCGGAAATGAATGAATTTGTCGCGATCAAGCGAATTAAACTAGTATGTCTACGTGGATGCTCGCTCAGAATATGATAGACATCAGTGAGCGACAGCAGGATTAATCAACAGGCAGCTTTAGGGAATATTTAAAAATGCTTCGCTTTTTTTTTTCCTCGCTCAGAGCAGCGGTCATGGAAGTTGATGAATGCTTATTATAACTCCGCCTGTAACTCCAAGGCGGTCACTTTAGTGACGTGAATGCCCATGTGAATGCCCATATATGGAGAGGAGCAGATTTTTCCTGGAGCTTCTGCTAAAATCTGCTATAAATCATGAAATAACACATTTAGCGTTATTTCTCTACAATATAAATAAACGCTCCTGTATTATTTTTAAATAAACTAATAAATATTAATGGCGATGCAATTTGAAAACATGGTGGGTGTTGTCCTTTAAAGATGAAAATGTACCAGTGGGAGAGTCTGTGTGATGTTAATGTTGACCAGTTGACCAATGAGTACAGAGCGCAGTGGTGGGTACGGCAGTTACAGCCAGTTGTGAATCTTAGTAGTAGACAGCATCCAACATCTGCAGGAGCATTCATATAAATCAGGACTGGCGAATCTGCGGCTCTCAAACCGCATGCGACTTCTTGATGGCTCCTTTGTGGCTCATTTTTCTTAAATTGGTGTTTTTAAAAATATTCTGTGACAATCCTGAAATTGCCAGCACTCCTTGAAGGTAGCACTGGAAAAAGCAGCGTAACACATAATGTGCAGGTATTTAGAATTTAGTTAAGCTAGCACTACTGTCTGGATCTTTGTGGCTGAGTCAGGAAAACAAAAAGCAAAGCATAAATATGAAGAGGAGAACAGAACATTTCTACCTGAAAGGGAAGAGTTATATTTTCATGGAAAAAATGGGAGTCTGTTTTGCCAGACTTCACTGTCTCACTTTTAAGCATCGAACTTGGAGCATAATTTTCACCTCTATCCATCCGAACACGGGCCAAGAGTTCCCAAACAATTCGTAGACATAAGGTAAACTGCTTGAAAAAACAAGTAGAGAAGAAGACAAAATGTTGCCAGAAACTTATGAAACACTCAGAGACTGTTACATTAGCATCGTATCAGGTGGCGTGCAACATTGCTCGCACTAAAGCCTGAAATACACCTGAGCGTCCTCAGGTACGCCACTCTACGTGCACATTTTGTGCGCATGTGTTTTGCTGCTATACTTCAGAAACTATCAGCTTTCAAACGCTCGCGTTCTCCTTGTTGTAATATGAGCAGCTGCGCACGGAGGGGACTCAACTGAGCTCGCTGATTGGTCACTTGCTGACACGCCTACTGAAATGATTGACAGCTTTCAGTCAGCTCATGTAGCTCGCTGAAGACCGCGGCGGTGTTCTGATGCGGTGTTTCTACTATATATGTTATAAAAAGTTCTCTCAGAAATAAAAATAATAACAGGGAGTGCTTTTCCTGCAGCACACAGCCCACCAGGGATATTTAAAACATCGCGCACCCAGGTAGGACCTGAATTCATTCATTTCATTCATGGAGTGAACGGAGGAAGAAGTGATTACTTGACTTTAGGCAAAAAAACAAAAGAAAAGGCCCGATCAGCGATAAAGAAGGGGAATTTATTTCATTTGTGTAACATACAAAACAGTCCGGCGCCGGGGAAGTTTATGGTCAGACACCGCGCATCGCGCACGCGGACGTAAAAAAAAAAGCTTTGCGCGTATGTGCCCTGAGGGGCTACGCGGGGCTACGCTTTTGCCTTGACGTACGTACGTTGCGTATAGGCGTATCGTGAGAACGCTCAAGTGTATCTCGGCCTTAAGAAGCCATACAGATGCAGATCATAAAATTTGAATATCATGAAAAAGTTGATTTTTTTTCAGTAATTCCATTAAAAAAGTGAAACTTGGTACAGTATATTATATTCATTCATTACACACAGACTGATATATTTAAAATGTTTATTTATTTTAATATTGATGATTATAACTGACAATTAATGAAAAACCCCACATTCAGTACAGATGAAGCAGCCTCCCAGTTGGAGAAGATTGAACTTTGTGAGGATGACAGACTTAAATGTGTTTTAAGAGAAGGAACCATATAATTTTAAAATGTGCCCACAGACAAATACCCAATGTAAAAAAGGCTACACTCAAGCTAATGTCAATGTTTGCATCAGCATGCTATGTCTGTGAATCTATAGTTTTTTTCTATATTTAGGCAGAGGTGTCAAGTAACGAAGTATAAATACTTCGTTACTTTACTTAAGTACAAATTTTAGTTATCTATACTTTAGTAAAGTAATTATTTTTCAGCCTACTTTATACTTCTACTTCTTACATTTTCACGCAATTACTGGTACTTTCTACTCCTTAC
Organism: Garcialebias charrua; assembly: GCA_038048925.1. Taxonomy (NCBI): domain Eukaryota; kingdom Metazoa; phylum Chordata; class Actinopteri; order Cyprinodontiformes; family Rivulidae; genus Garcialebias; species Garcialebias charrua. The sequence goes on along the minus strand of JBBPBX010002030.1, from coordinate 37,598 downwards.
TTTTTAAAAATAGCCTCGTTACTTTTCTTTCATTTTGCCGTTTTTTTTTTGTAGAATATAGATATTCACGCAGGACTTTCCAAAAATTGAACATAAATATCCGCATCAGCAGCCGTCGTCACTCACCAGTGTTGCCAGATTGGGCGGTTCACCGCGATTTTCCTTCTGACTTTTGCGGGTAAAGAGTGCTTTGGGTGGGTGGGACTCTATCTGGCAACACCGGTCACACCGGTGTTTACGTGTGTCTTTACATCCGGGGCAGCGTCGGCAGCGCTGGGACCCTCCATCAATGTAGAGGCGTCTGCGGGACTGTAATCAGTAGTTGGGGCATCTTCTACAGCAACTTCATCCGGCGAAGCCATGCTGTCCGTGACGCTGACTGGCTAGGGGCTCTGCTAGCGCTAGCATTAGCGTCTCGCGAGACAACGTTACCTCAACGAGAGATATCGCGGGAGTTTAATATCGCGAGATCTCGTACAACGTTACATGCCTAATATTGAGGTAAGCTGAAAGATTTTTTTTTTTTTATCAGTTGATTACTGACTTCTAGTGACCTAGTAACATACTAATGTTGTATAATAAATATAAACGTGAAAGACAACAAAACCAGGAGAACCCTTGACCAATTTGTTCTGCACCGGGCAACACCAGAGGCAGATATGGTATGTAAAAAAAAAAACTGCCATCAGTTCTGTCCAGAAGTGGTTTGACTTCTCAGAGGAAAACTGGCTCTTTCACCTTCAGCCCCTCTCTCTGGCATCTGGAAAAATATCCTTTGAGGAAGTGGAGAAGATCACTGAAAGTCTTCACCTGGTTGGCAGGTAAAAATTCAATAATTTCCAGTGTAGTGGTGAACCATGTTTAATTATTGATAGTTATAAACAAAAGTGTACAATTGACACGTACAAATAAATACATAATTGTGAATTTACTTTACACTATGCAAACATACAACCTTGTCCATCTTTAAAAAAACACAGTTCATATAGGTAAATTAATAAATACATTTCAAAATGTAGTTTAAATACAATGCTAAATTATAAATATAAACAATACACGTTTTTCCATTTATTTATCACTACATAACCTAGGCTATGTGTCACTAATGAACTTTAACACCTTTTGGCAGGCTAAACATGTCTATGGATGAGCTGTATGAGGAATGTGTGACTGCAAACAGCCTGATAGACCACCTCACCACCTCACCTCAGGAGAAAGAAAGGTGGCAGTCCCAGGGAACAGCAGAGAAGTGGATGCAAGTTCTTCAGGCAGCTGACCTCCCCAACATCCAGCTGTTGTATCCTTTGTCCTCAGCATCCCATCTTCCACTGGGTTTGTGGAAAGGATTTTCTCTTTCATGAAAAGTAAGTGGACTGATGTGCGAAACAAATGTTCTACTGAACTAATTAGAAGTGAGCTCATTGTCAGTCTAAATTATGAAATGTCTTGCTCAGAGTTTTACTCTTTGGCACTGAAAAACAGAGCATTCCTTGCTGCAGCACGATCTCAGCAGAAAAACAAATGGAAAAAATAGGTTGACTCCATAATGTAACGTTCCACTGTTTAGTTTACAAGTTTTTTATTTTTACTACAAGTGGAAAGCCATGGCCTTTGAGGCACAATGTGTTTATGTTTACAAATTTACTACAAACTTTATTTGCACGTTGCACTAAATGCACTATTACAGAATGTTCGTATTGATTTTTTGTTATTTAATACTGTTTTAAGTTATTAAGCAGGACAGAGGTCTGTTTAAGAAAGATACATAATTCTGTTTTAAGTTATTAAGCAGGACAGAGGTCTGTTTAAGAAAGATACATAATTTTCAAAAGATATGTTTGTTTCTGGCAATTCTATTTGCACTAAAAATAAATGGTTAATTGTGTAATAATTTGTTTATACATATTTTTATAATTCAAAAACACGTATCCGTATCACGTAACACTTTGTTGTTGCTTTTTCTTACGCTACTTTTACTTTTATACTTTTAAGTAGTTTTTGAAACCAGTACTTTTTTACTTTTACTTGAGTAAAAAGCTAGAGTTGATACTTCTACTTCTACAGAAGTAATTTTAAATCCCAGTATCTATACTTCTACTTGAGTAATGAATGTGAATACTTTTGACACCACTGTATTTAGGCAAGTGAAGTCTAAACATCGTTCTGTTCTTACTGAAACACATGTGAAAGAGTTGCTTCGAGTACCGTATTTTCTGGTGTATAGGTCGCATCGGTGTATAGGTCGCATTGTGCAATTATTAACAATAGATTGGAAAAATCCCTAGATAGGTCGCACTGGTGTATAGGTTGCAGGCCTTGAAAAAAGCCATAAAAAGGTGCAACCTATACACTGGAAAATACGGTAGACACAACGGAGTACAAGCCAAACATAGACACTTGTAAAAAATGAACAAGGCCTAATGGACTAAGAAAAATAACTAAGGACTAAGAAATTACTGTGTTTTATGAAGCTAATCTCAAAATTGCTCTTTGGCTCTTTAGAGTCAGAGTCAGAGTCAGAGTCAGAGAGAATTTATTGTCATTTGCACCGCATGTAGTACATGTGTTGAAAACGAGATTATGTACACAGGGTCCCAGTTACATCCAACAACAAATGCAAGAGAAAAACAATAATAACATCTAGGATTAACTAAGAGAGACATCAGCTAGTAATACACTAAGCCCTAATGTAGTAGAAAAACATCATTATAAACAGCAGCACGAACATGAGTCATTATGAGCAGATGGTCACAGATGAACGCAGCAACAAGAAACAGATCAGCATCAGCATGATGTGACATTTTGCAGTGTTTATTCTTATTATTTATTTATTCATGAGTCTGACAGCCTCAGGGTAGAAGCTGTTCCTCAGTCTAGTGGTTCTACATTTGATGCTCCTCAACCTCCGTCCCGAGGGGAGTGGTGCAAAGAGTGAGTGTGCTGGGTGAGTGAGGTCTTTCATGATGCAGGTGGCTCTTTTTCTGCATCTGGAGGTGTAAATGTCTGTGATGGTGGGGAGACTGACTCCCACAGACTTCTGTTGCGGTTCAAAAGTTGAAGGGAAGCTCTGAAACGAATGTGCAAGTTTTAGGCAGGTTTATTGTACATTATAAGAATAAACCTTACAGCGACCAACAGACCTCTCACCAAGCACAAGTCCAACACACACACATCTTCGAAGGCGGACCACGGTTTTATACCTCTAGATGACGTCATCGCCTCGTGGGACCAATCCTGGAACCGAACCGCCTTGGAACCGCCCTAGAACTTTTCTACTCTGTGAGTGATCCGCCTCTCAGCCAACAAGCTATCAGCTCTGTATGTCAATCATCAAATGTTGGGTGTGTTGCATGTGCAGGCGTGTACTGTTCCCTAGTGAAAACAAAGCCCGAGAGAAAAACGTTCTGCCTAGTGTCACATTTCACATTATAAGGCAGAATTAAGTGTATACAAATAATGGAGCATAGTGGGTGTAATGTAATACTGATAGAAATATATTTCAATTCCCCTTTTGACATGACAAACATCATGTCAACAAAATCCTATATGTTCTATGTGAGAATGCAATTAAAAACTTGATACACATTGGAAATCTCTAACATTCCCTCCCACAGCAATATTACATCTAAGTTACCCACCCAGAATATAAAACCCTTATATAAAAATAAGCATCAATACTAATTGGTAACAAAACTACGTAAGAAAATATATGGTAACCGTCAGAGCTTATATGCTGGAAACGCAATACAAAACTAACAATCTAAAAAATAAATGTAACAAAAAGCAAAGAATTCAACCAAAAACAAAGAATAAAATAAAACAACAAATAAATGTAATAAGAAATAAACAAAACAAACAAAACAACAAATAAATGNGGGCATATGTGTCCCTGTGATGGACTGGAGACCTGTCCAGGGTGAACCACAAGAATCAGAACAACCATTTTTAAAACCTTGCAGCCTCAGCTTTGCTTTCATTGTTTATCCATCCATCCATTTTCTTTACCCGCTTCTTCCTTTTCGGGTCTTGGGGGGTCACTGGTGCCCATGTACAATCATCACTGTGCGAGAAGTGGACAGGTCTCCAGTCCATCACTGGGACACATAGAGACAAATAAACAAACAACCATTCACTCTCTCACTCTCACCTAGAGACAATTTAGTCACCAGTCAGTCTAACATGCATGTTTTTAGTCTGTGGGAGGAAACCGGAGTACCCGTAGAAAACCCACGCGTGCACAGAGAGAACATGCAAACTCCACCCAGAAAGGCCCCCGGCTGGGATTTGAACCAGGGTAACCTGCTTGCTGAGAGGCAGCAGTTTTACCAACTGTACCACTGTTAATTTGATCATAAAATAAAGTAATAAAAGGCTTGAACACTAAACCAACACTGGTGTACAATGAGGAGGGATAGAAATGTGCTTGTTGACTGATGACAGAATCTAGAGGGCGCTCGATTAAATGCACCCGAATCACGGGCTCAACTTTACATGACATTTCTGTCAGCTGTGTCAGAGGATGTTGAGTGTCCTGTCACTTCATTTCATTTCACTTTAAGGCCCTTTACTATCTTGTGTTGGCCTTGATAGACAGTAACGTTGTGGAAGTTTGGGGCGGCCATGCTGTGATGATCCTGCCCACATCGAGGCGGCACTCAACTTACTCTGAAAACTACATGGAGCTGAAGTGAGTTGTGGTGAAACTGGACAATGGAGAAATGGCTTGTGTGTGTGGGAGTTGAGGGTGACGGAGGACCACTCTGTGTGGGCTGAACAGTGTTTGGGCTTTCTGTGCTGTGATGTTAATAAGCCTTTTTCTCCCCTCAGCAGGACACAGAGAGCTGTCATTTACATGGAGGTAATGGAGTGATGGAGAAGTGGATAGAATGTGTGGGCGAATGATGATTAGGGCCTAGCACCTCTCCTTTTCTTTCTGTCTTCTTTCCTCACTCATTCCTCCCAGCTCTTGTTTCTTTCTCGACTTGCGTGTCATTTTTCGTACATTGCACATCAAGAGGTTGTTGCGATTGCTGCCAAACAGATCAAATTCAGAAGCCTGCAGGTAAACATTAAAAATCAGAATCCGCTCAAGATGAACACACAGAGGTAAGAGCGCACACAGAGAGAGTTAATGGAATTAATAGTTGTTGTTTTTTTCAGCGCATATTAACAATCATTTGGTCATCAAAGGGATATTTGTCTTGCTTGGCAGCGGCTCTGTGTTAGCTTCTTTGAGCGCCATCCAAACACATGGAAGAATGAATGCACTCAGTGGGAGAGGAAAGGCAGGCAGTGTGTGTGGAAAAGCAGGCAGCCGTCCAGCCAAGCTGCTATCATGAATTTACTCGTGTCTGTTAAATGACAAGAATTTCTGGTAAAAATGAACTTTTTTTTCTTCTTTTAGTTTCATCAACAGATAAGCCAAAACTAAATAATCAGCTTAAAGCTTGATGAAATATCTCCGTGTTCCTGCTACATGCACCAGCCAAACAAACAGTTTCCTGTAACAAAATGAATGACACTTTACACACATAAAACAATAACGCGAGCAAAAATTATTAAATACAGTGAAAAGACTGAAAGAATGTAACAAAACTGTTTCTGCTTGGCACAAATAATATGTTATTTATGCACTTTGGAATAGAGACATTTCAAACCCCTCTACGACAAAAATCATTTACTGTCATCTCTTGTTAAACTCTAACAATAAACTTGTGAAAAAAAGAGTCTTTATTCTTCTTTTGTCCACAAATACACGCCAGTTTTGTGTTCGTGATATTTTTTCAAGACCTTTGAGAGAAATGAAACATCACTTTATTAATATTTTCAGATTTTCATAGTTGTTTTAAACAGGCAAGCAGCAATTATAGCAGTTTTTTTAATCAAAGTCTTTTTATTATTACTTTTTTACACAAACACACGCACGCAACCCCCCCCCCCCCACACACACACACACACACAAAGAACACAGAACAAAATCTCCTCCCCACACCAGACTGGTCATCGACAGGTTTTCATCGTATGACACAAAAGGCTGCCAGGTGTCCCACATTTATTTTACAGAACCTTTCAGGGTACAAGTATATAATGTTTTTTTTTTTTTACAGAAGAATATAATACATGACTTTTCTTATCCAGTGTACATATGCTGGGGTGTGTGGTCCTTCCATCTGCACAAAACCAGTCTCCTGGCCAGAAGAGAGCCAAAAGCAAT
>JBBPBX010002030.1:0-31156 GCA_038048925.1 Garcialebias charrua | reverse complement strand
TAACTTTTTGATTTTATATGCTTTTTATGGCTGTTTATTGCTCTGTGGTTTTGTTTAAAACAGGTCCCTCACAAAAATGAGTCCTTGAGGCTCAATGAGACTATCCTGTATAAATAAAGGTTGAATGAAAAAAACAAAGTGTTGATGATTTAAAGTTCTAGCAAATAACGTGTTTTAAGATCACAGAGGTTGCAATTTGGTTAAGGTTAGGACTAGTATTACTAGTTAATCACATGTAACACACAAATATGAAATTGTAACTATTCATTCATTCAACCTTTATTCAGGCAGGTTAATCCCATTGAGTCTCAAGGACTCATTTACAAGAGAGACCTGGTTACAAACAAACAATGATGACAATAGCAACAGTAGATTTTCCTTGAACAATCAACAATAGACAAACATCAGAGATATATACAGATTTTCTTAACAAGTTAAAACAAAGATACCAAAGTAGCAAAACAGACAGATTATAAGGCAGATGTAGAAAATCTGGAACATGTCTGCAATGGTTTTTGCCAGGAGTCCAACAGATTCTTGAATCCATTTAGAGAAATCAAGGTCGAGAGCTTCAGATCTTTTTGTAAGATATTCCAGGAGCGGAGTAGGAGAAGACCCTTTTTCCAAGTTCAGTCCTCACTGATGGAACACTGCAGGTGATCATGTCATAGGCATGTGAAAAAAAGACGTTACCGGCACACTTTTCATTTTATTGCTGCTTTAAAACTTAGTTTATTAACAAATTCAGGCTTGCTAAGCCCTCAAGTTGTGGTCATCTTTGTTCCTTCCATTCATTTTCTGCTGCTTATTTGTAATAGGGCTGTGAAGATAACAAGTTCAGGAGGACAATCTAGACATCCCTCTCCCCGGTGAAACTCTTTTCCAACTCCTTCTTGAGATTCCCAAGGTGTTCCCAGGCCAGAGTGAAAATGTGAAGCTGCTGTTGGATGAGCAAGACCATCAGTAGAAAGAGCTTGGTAAGAAGATGAGAACTATTGGTGATTTTTTTTTTTCAAAATGGAAAAAAAATAAAAAACCCTACGAAAACTCCACAAAGGTGTGAAACTCCAAGATATGGCTTCAGGGTGGATGATCATGAAAGAGACAACTTCTTTTTGTCTTGTTTTTGTATGTTTGAAGTAGAATAGCTTTGCTCATTGTGAAACCAAAATCAAGAATGCTCCAAGAAAAGGTTAACCAAAAATATATCAAAAAATGTACCAGGCAAGAACTGACTGGAATGAAACAACAGCAAGTTTAGTATCAGGAGCCACACATGGGGGATCGAGGGGGCTCTCCCCTGCTCTTCTGTGATAAAGGTGGTCCCATTAACTTCACTGACAGGAAATACTTACCACAAACCGTCTTCTCACACCCAGAGCAATAACGCACCAGCACTTGCAGACCACTTATCACATTTCATGATTGCAACAATGAGTTTTACTCTTATTCATTAACATGCTATAACATTATGACAGTGAGGGGAAATACAATTATGAATGTGACACAAATAAAAGTTGTGTGCACATGCGTGTATGCTAATGTTTGTGTTTGTGTGATTTCCCTGCACCTTAAACAGGGAATTCCCCCAAAGTTTTTTCTCAGCAAAGGGACTCTTGCTTGTGTCCCGGCAAAGAACACGCCTCTCATAATGAGTGATGGAAACTTTTTTGATTCTCAGCTCGTTTCCTTTAAATCCTCCCTCTCATCCAAATCTCTCATGTCTCAGTTTAGTGATTCTAGTGTAAGTTTGTCACGCTGATACCCAAACAGTATTTCTCTGGGCCTTCTCCTACTCCGCTCTTGTAACCTGGAACACGATGCAAAAAGATCTGAAGTAGTCGACTTTGACCTCTCTAAGGGATTTTAAACAACTTCTGAGTTCATGGCAAAAACCAACGCAGACATGTTTCTGTTTTTTGTATTTTACATCACTTTATAATGTAGCTGTTTTTGTTTAGTTTTACTATCATTTCTTTCTTTACTTTTCGTTTGATATGCTTTTATATGATTGTCTATTGTTGTAGGTCCCTCATTTATGTTCTGTCTATGACAGGTCTTTCTTGTAAATGAGTCCTCGTGACCAAATGAGACTAACCTGCATAAACCAAGGTTGAATAAAAAAAAAGCACATGTAAACTTATGTACAATAATGCTGTTGTTATTATTTATACTAATGCAAATACATAAAATGACTTTAATATTTACAAAACAAAAGTATTTTTATTTTTTGTAATTTAAGTGACTCCAGCATCTAAGAAGTCATTGTAAGGCAAGGATATTCAACTAAATTACTCAGGGGGCCACAGTTACTGAAAGTCAAGAGCTCAGTCATCAAACATCCAGCAAAGTCATTAAGCAAGGTCGTTTTATGGTTTAAAATCCAGTTTTATTTAAATATGAACCCATTGGTGGGCTGAACTGAGCTCACCCATGGGCCTGATTTGGCCCCCTGGCCATCAGTTGATTAGCCTTGTTGTAAGGGCTCTTTGATTCAATTCCATTCAGTTTATTTATTTATACTGTATAGCTCCAAGTCACAACAGAAGTTATCTAGGGCAATGAACAGATGTTCGGGCTGCTGTTTAATATACCATATTATTTTACATTATTATTGTTTAGCGTCTTAGATTATTTCATTGTTTCTTTTTATACTTTATATTTTTGCTATTTTGGGGTATTACTGGTACCCTGTGTACACAATTTTGTTCCACCTCATGTCTGTCATGATCACTGTCATTACTGTCCATCAACATTCACATGTGATGCGAATGACAATAAAGAACCTTGAACTTGAACCTTAAATACATGCAGTACATAAAAATTCAATTATTAACATTATTTATCTATATTTGTTAATAATGAAATAAAATGTAAATTAATTAGCAAAATGTCAATAATTGTTGATAATATTATGGAAATTATAACAATAGAAATAATCAACAAGAATGATAAAAACATAATAATAAGCTGTGTATATAGATCACCAGGATCAAATATAGAAATATTCACTGATAAAATCTTGGAGCTATTGGAAAAGAGTTTTAAACGTTTTTAGTGTGGAGACTTTAATATTGATCTGGGAAATAAAACAGATTCAAATAACATCAGTACATTCATAAATTCAATGTATAGTTCAAATCTATATCCGTTGATATCAAAGCCAACAAGAATGACAACTCATAGTGCTACAATAATTGATAATATTTTCACAAATATAACAAATGGGGATGTGATAGGTGGTATTTTAACGACCGACTTAAGTGATCAATTTTCACAATCTATAAAAATGATCAAAGCATCACAAAAGCAGTTACAACGAAGAAAAATATAATAAACACATCAAAAAAAGCTTTAGACAAATTAAAAAAGGATCTAGATAAACAAGACTGGAATGAAGTGTATGTTGATGATGTGAACAGATCATATGATGAATTTATGAATATCTTAGAAGCTCTGTATGAAAGGAATTGTGTGCAGAAAATTACACAAAGAGAAATATTGTTGACCAACCATGGATGACTAAAGGGTTGAGAAATGCTTGTAAAAAATAATTATTTGTATTCATGCTTCTTGAAATTGCTAAATCAGAGCGCTGAAGAAAAATATAAAAAGTATAAAAATAAATTAGTAGGGATTATAAGGAAACATAAGAAAGAATATTATAGTAAATTATTAGATAAAAGTAATGGTGATATGAAAGCAACATGGCGAGTAATGAATAGTGTTCTGAAGAATCATAAAGTAAAAACTGGTATTTCACAATATTTTGTAAAGGACAACGATGAAATTCATGATGAGAATGAAATTGTAAATGGATTTAATCAATATTTTGTGAATGTTGGATCAAGCCTTGCAGCTAAAATACCAAAAGTAGATAATAATGTGAGCCATTCAATTGTGCAAACAGTATTTTTCTAAATGGAACTAACAAAGAGGAAATAATGAATGTAGTAAAAAAATCTTACAGACAAGAGATCAAAAGACTGGGTGGACATGGATATGATGTTTGTGAAAGGACATAATGAGTCATGTTATTGAGCCGTTTACATATATATGTAATTTATCATTTTCAACAGGAATATTTCCAGATAATATGAAAGTAGCTAAGGTAGTTCCTCTTTTTAAAAATGGTGATAAATGTGTGTTCAACAATTATAGACCTATATCCTTGTTACCACAGTTCTCAAAAATTCTTGAAAAACTATTTGTGAACAGACTAGATCAATTTATAGATAAACAAAATATTCTAAGCAACAGTCAGTATGGGTTTAGAGCAAAAAACTCTACATCAATGGCTCTCATGGAATTAATGGAACAAATAACTACTGCTGTCGATCAAAAACAATATTGTGTCAGTATTTTTGTTGATTTAAAAAAAGCATTTGATACTATTGATCACACCATTCTCCTTGAAAACTTGAACAAATATGGTATTAGAGGACCAGCATTGAAAGATAGGAAACAGTTTGTACAGATAAGTGATGTAAGATCTGACCTCTGTAATATCACATGTGGAGTTCCTCAAGGCTCTGTACTTGGACCAAAGCTATTTATTTTATATGTGAATGACTTGGTAAATGGGTCAGGACTCCTTAAATGTGTACTTTTTGCTGATGATATCACTTTTTTTTTTAGGTGAAGATATAGAACAAATATTGAAATTGATAAAGACAGAATTTGTCAAAATACAAACTTGGTTTAAAATTAATAAATTATCATTAATCTAGAAAAAACTAATTACATGATATCCAGTAATAAAAAGAAAACTGTTGATGTTCCATTTAAAAATTGAGGGTGTTGAGATTGGTAAAGTGAGTGAGGTGAAGTTTTTGGGAGTTATTATTGATGACAAACTGACATGGAAACAACACATAAATTCTGTATGAATAAAAATGGCTAAATCTATTGCAGTACTGTACAAAGTAAGAGACTTAATGAATGATAAAGTTCTGTATTTGTTGTATAACACAATCATTGTTCCACACTTAATCTATTGTATTGATGTTTGGGGGAAAGCATGTAAAACAATCACAAAGCCTATTTTTGTATTACAGAAAAGAGCTGTAAGAATTATCACTAGAAAACATTACTGTCATCCATCAAGTACATTATTTTATCAACTGAAATTATTGAAGTTCCATGATTTGGTAGATTAAATATTTTATCAGTTATGTATAGGGCTCAGAATAACGCATTACCTTTAAATATCCAAATAAATGTTGTTAAAAGACAAAGTTGTTATAACCTTAAGGGGACAGAGATATTTGTAAAACCACAATTCAGAACTAGTTTGAAGGGACGGTCTACCTCAATCCAGGGAATTGGATTATAGAATGGTTTGGAGAATGTAGTTAACAATGCCAAGTCAATGTTTACATTTAAGCAAATGATCAAAACTAAATTGTTAAAAAAATATATGAAGTGTGTATTGTATTAGTTAGAAAATTAGAAAGAGTTATTCATTTTGTTTTGTCACTCGAAGATTATTATTGTTTGAACTGATTGTTTAAAAAAGGGGCAGATATAATAAGATTTTTTCTCCTTTCTGCTACCTTTCTTTTTTTTATAGAGAGAAAGGAAAGACAGAAAGTAAGACAACAAAACAATTATACACAAAAAGAGCACAAGGCAAACACACCCATCCTTTGCCCGCAATCCTGCAAAGCACATGACAGAACACAGCACGAAACATACATGCATAAAGACTAATAATATTCATGACCTTGCGGTAGATTTCCATAAATAAACATACCCATATCTACAAATATGTATACATATGTAGCCCACCTTTACCCTCTGTTTGTAGGTAAGGGTTAGTATGGAGTCTGGTTCCATAGAAAGGAAATCTATGCAGACAAGATCCATGGGGCCTGTACTCACAATCTGGTGTAGGGGTGCAGCTCTTTGACATGGTGTTTTCCTTAGAATGCACTTTCCACAGTTTTTGATGTACTGCTCCACGTGCATGGCCATTCTAGGCCAGAAGAACCTACTCCTGAGCATGTCGGTTGTTCTCTCCACTCCTAGGTGGCCAAGGTCATCATGCATTGACTTAAGCACGACTGTCCTGAACTCGGTTGGCAGTACTAGTTGGTTTGTTTTTGTTCCTGTATGACTAGTACTCACACGGTGTAGCAGTCCATCTTTCATGATTAGCTTTGCAATGTCTCTTTTCAAGGCTTTCATCTCAGGATTAGACTTCACATCTTCTGGCCATTTGCCAGAGTTCATGGCCTGCATGGTAGTCTTTATTACTGGGTCTTGACTTTGTGCTGTGATCAGCTCTTTTCGTGACATTTGACTTAAGGTGTTGAGCTCCATGCGTGTTGGGTAAGCATACACTTCAGGTATGCAGGCAGGAGAAGCTCCAAGTTGTTCAATGCATGTAGGTGAGTCTTTAAAAGAGTCCAAAGCCCCAACACGCTGGCAGATTGACTTAACACCAGAGTGTGAAATACTTTGCCACTCTGCATCATCTCTAAGTTCTATCCTGGATAACAGATCTGCATCTATATTGTTTCGTCCAGGCCTGTAGATTATATCAAAGTCGTACACAGACAGATCCGACAACCACCGATGTCCTGTTGCGTTGAGTTTAGCAGTGGTGAGGACATACGTAAGTGGGTTGTTGTCGGTGCGTACTGTGAAACGGGCTCCATATAAATAATCATGGAACTTTTCAACTATTGCCCACTTTAAGGATAGGAACTCCAATTGATGAATGGGGTAATTTCTTTCAGAGGGGCTTAGTTTGCGACTGGCAAACGCCACTGGTCTCAGCCCTTCTGGGTACTCTTGATAAAGGACAGCTCCAAGTCCACTTAGGCTTGCGTCAACATGCAACACGTATGGCTTGTTTGGGTCAGCAAAAGCCAATACTGGAGCATTTGTGAGACAATATTTGATCTGTTCAAAAGCCTCAGTGCATGACTCATCCCATCTGTCTCCAAATGGTTCCCTCTCATCCAAGTAGGCATTTTTCTCTTTCTTTTTAGGACTTTTCCCTCGTTGTGTGGGGGCGTACCCCTTGGTAAGGTCTGTCAGAGGGCGAACTATTGACGAGTAGCTTTTGATAAATCGTCTATAGTATCCACAAAAACCTAAGAAGGATCGAAGGGTCTTTAGGTTGTGGGGTCTTGGCCAGTTGGTAACGGCTTCAATCTTTGTTGGGTCAGTAGCAATACCATCAGCTGAAACAAGGTGGCCAACATACTTGACTTTTGTCTGGCAGAACTGACATTTCTCAAGTGAAATCTTTAGGCCTACTTCCTGAAGTCGGTCAAGAGCTTTTAGCAACCTTTCCTCGTGTTCCTCTAAAGTTCGACCAAACACGATCAAATCATCCAAATACACAAGGACTTGCAGGAGGTTCATGTCACCGACGGCTTTCTCCATCAAGCGTTGGAATGTTGCAGGTGCTCCAGTGATTCCTTGTGGCATCCTTTCAAACTGGTAGAAGCCCAATGGACAGATAAAGGCAGTTTTTTCCTTGTCCTCCTCTTTCATGGCGATCTGATAGTACCCACTTCTCAGATCCAGAACAGAAAACCACTTGCTTCCTGAGAGGCAATCAAGTGCTTCATCAATGCGTGGCATGGTGTATTGGTCAGGTATGGTACGGCTATTCAGTGTACGGTAGTCTATACACATCCTAACATCTCCGTTCTTTTTTCTGACGACCACTATTGGAGATGCGTAAGGGCTTCTAGACTCTTTGATAATACCCGTTGCCAACAGCTTCTGAATGTGACGACGCACATCATCGATATCTGCAGGGGTAATGCGCCGGGAGCGTTCACGGAATGGTTTTGGATCCGACAGCCGAATGTTGTGCTCGACTCCCTTGGCTAATCCTACATCAAGTTCATCTAAGGAGAAGACTGCTGCTCTTTTGGCTAACTTGTGGCACAGTCTTGTCTTCCATTTTTCTGGGACTGGCGATTCTCCAAAGTTGATTTGACTGGTGTCAAAATATTTAGACTTGGAGTGGTGACTGGGCATGGTTGTAACAACGTCAGCAACAAAGATTCGCCCAATAATAGTGTCGACAGGTAAGTTTGCACTCTTTTTTGACTCATTTTGAATCATGATTGTACATTGATTGTTTGCAGTTGCACTGCTTGGTATTACCATTGGCTGGAGTAATACTTCTGCAGGCAGTGGACTGGTCACTGCAGCTTCTGCCATCAGGATTTCATTAGGAAGTGGCTGGTCCAGGTAGGTAAGGGCCTCCTAGATTCTTATATTTAGCATTAGACTAAATGTTAACTACGTACTCTAAATTGCTGAACTTTTAATACACACTATGGTCATCTCACACACACTCTGTTTAACTATAAATAACCAAACCATAAGTAAAATATAAACTCAATTTACTGAACATGTTTTAAAGATTGAACAACTCATACAATATGACACAAAAACGGTATCTGTAGGCAGATTACTCACTGTAAAGCTTCAACTAAGTGAGGGGCCCACTCACCAATCACACACAGACACCTGCTGGCTTATCTAACTCTAAAACATTGACGTTGCAGGCCTGAGCGATGCTTGGGAACGGTGAGGCCCAAAAACTTAATGGCCGCTTCACTCATTGAGCAAATAAATAAACCAAACAGTACCTGGTTTAGTAGTTCACTACAGACCCTGGTCCCAGTTCAGGCGAAGAGGAAATCCAAACCAAGATGGTGATGCAATCAGCTGTCTGCAGGTCCAGGTTTAACTTCAATGAGCAATGTAATCCAGAGGAACTCTTCTGGCAGTCCATAAACACTCCAGTTCTGACCAATCTTCACCTCCAGGCCGGAATGATGAAGATGCAGTCTCCCCAGCAAGCTGAACAAGCTACACTAGGTTTACTGTGCAGCATTCACTGAACTAGTGAATGCTAAATGTTTGATGTTAAACTGCCTCAAAGTGCAAAACACAGCACTGTAGGACAAACTTCAGGCTGAAATTGTCCCTTGTATTTTAAACAGTGTTAAAGCATATTACAACATAAATAAATGAAATACAATTGTAGCTATATTTACAACATATTTAACTTAGGAGTCTTTAGACCTAAAATGATTGTCTGGGTTACACATACATATGCATTCATATCACATATCCATCTACATATCTGCATGTGATAGCTACATACACATCCCTGCATCCATTTGTGTGTGGTTGTGAGCATGCATAAGTGAATAAGGTTCCTCTAATAGAACATTTAGTAGTGACCGTGAAGCATCAGAGATCCGTCCCCCCAAGGCCCGAGGCAGATGAAGGAGCGATCAAAGCCCAAGACCCCAAGAAGGACCCCGAGCCCAGAGTCCCCAGGGCCACCTGAACAGGGCAAGCCACTCGCCCACTCCCCTTTCATTTTCTATATTTTGTACGTTATCATTTATGGGATTGTTTTGTATTGTATTTTTTGTAAAAAAAAAATGAACAAATTTAATAAACATAAACATATCTAAGGTAGGGTATCCAGCACATTGCATTGAGTCTTCGTTTTGTCGTAGTCTCTCATCCTGAGGAAGCACAAGGCAACAGTGGAAAGAAAAAACTCTGCTTTCACAGGAAGAAACCTCCAGCAGAACCAGGCTCAGGACAAGTGGCCATCTGCTTTGACCAGCTGGGCTTGAGAGGAGTTTGATCACTGGTAGTATCTCAGACTGGTTCTTGGCAACATACCAAAGTAGAATTCATAACTGCATAAGCTCAAGTAATCCAAAACTTATGGTTTGGGAAACAGGACATCAACCAGGAACTTGAAGAGAGGCACAGCAGGAAGGATTAGTCCATGCATTGCTCAAGAGACTCATGGCAATACAGCTATCCTGAGCATTATCCACCACAAGACTGAAGTGAATTATACAATATACACATTATACAGTGTTCTGAGGTAGGGATTTGAACCACAAGTGCTGAAACTATATACTGTACACATAAAACTGATCAACACAATGAGTAATAAGCTTGAGCTCATCAAGGACCTTTTGTTACACTTAGACCATCAAAGAAATTCAGATATCTGACATGAACCCAGAAACTGAAGCCAATACACCAGTTCCCCTGCAGGCTGGTTCCAGTACAAAGTTTAAATCATCCTCCGTATAAACCAAAAGGACATTTTCTTGGTTTAAAAATAAATAAATAAATATAAGAAAACAATAAATCATTGAAATAAAATTTAAAAGTGTTTACTCTTGTTTATTCATGTAGTTCTTAATTTCCTATTGCATGTTCAAACAATAATTCCTAGACATAGACATAGAGCTCCACATTTCTAAAGTACATGCTCTGGTTCCAAAAATAAAACATGGCACCTGTAAAATGGGATCTTGTAGATTTAATTCTCAGTGATGGAAGAAGTTGGGACATTACTGTACATCTAGATTTCTTTTAGCGTTGATGGTCTCACCTCAGTACTCTAGTTCTGGGACCAGTCTCCTGAAAACAAGCTGAACTGGAATTGACCGAGGCTGCAAGTAAATGAGGATTAATGGTCACCTCATTATTTCTAAGATCAATTCTTGAAAAAAAAAATTTCAGGTGGTTTGCACTTTTAGTTTGGGGGATAAGCTTTGATATTCAAAAGTATGCTCTCTTTCAAAGTTTGGAAAGGTAAGCTAGCACTTTGTCATCTGAGGACACTGAGGGAGAAGAAAAAGACTGCCTAATCTGAGCCCAGTTTGTTGTTGGAGTTCTGTGTATTTTTTCATTTAATTTATTCATTTAAAAGAATAACGCAAAACAATCACACATGTGACTATACAATATAAAGATATAAAATGAAGGGTAGCAGAATGAAGAGAAAATCTTATTATATCTGCCCCCTATTACAAGTAGTCAATTTAAAAAAAAACATCAACAATTAACAGAATACAAAAGAACAACTCATAATTATCGAACTACAAAATAACACGCAAAATACTATTTCATATATATTTTATAATAATTTGGTTTTGATCATATTCTTGAATGTAGACAATGATTTTGCATTTTTAATTACAGTATCCAGATCGTTCCACAAACCAATTCCCTGAATTGAGGTTGACCGACCCCTCGAACTGGTTCTACATTTCGGTTTAACAAAAATATCTGTTCCCTTAAGATCATAACAGCTCTGACGTTTAACAAAAAGTATTTGGATGTTCAATGGTAGTTCATTTTTATGAGCTCTAGACATAACTGACAAGATATTATAATCCACCAAGTCATGGAACTTTAATAACTTCAATTGGTGAAATAATGTGCTTGATGGGTGATAATAATTTTTTTCTAGCAATTATTCACATAGCTCTTTTCTGTAACAAAAAAACAGGTTCCGTAAATGTTTTACATGCTTTGCCCCAGATATCAATACAATAAATTATATGTGGAACAATAATTGTGTTGGACAAGTACAGAGCTTTATCATTTAACAGGTTCCTGACTTTGTACAGAACGGCAATAGATCTAGCTATCTTTGTCCTAACCAGTGTTGGGAACATTACTTTAAAAAGGTAATTGATTATAGTTACTAGTTACTTCTTCCAAACAGTAACTGAGTTAGTAACTGAATTACTCCCCTATAAAAGTAATTAGTTACCAGGGAAAGTAACTATTGTTTGTTCGGTTGGTTTAAGTTTAGATATAACTACAAATTTAAAGTAGAATTGCAAAGACCGGTACTTAACACCAAACTTTTAATACTTACTGCACCTCAACAGAACATGACTGGTTGACATACTATACTTCAAGTGTTTTCTTCATTACAAAATACAGTTTGACAAAATAATATAACAATTGTGTTTTAAGCTCTATGTACACACTGTACTGTTCAAGTGTTTTCTTATAAATAAAAGTATGTAGGAGGTGGTGAAGAGACGACACAGGAGACGGGATGCAGATCTTCACTTTTAATCAACTCCTACTAAACTGGCGGGAAGCACCCAACACCGCCTTATATATCCCATACAACATCCGGTCCTCAGGACCTTTCACAATAAAACATCCTGTAACGCCTTCGGTCCACTGGGTGTGAGTAGAGCCCCCTAGTGGTCCACCACACACGCCCCCCCAGAACACCCAGTAAGGTCCATCACTAGTCCCGCATTTTAGGTTTGATTAAACGACCAGAACGGCTGAACCTGGGTCCTGCAGAACCAGTCTGATGAAGCGGAGGGCGACGAGGAGGGGCTGCAGAAGATTCGGGCTCCAATGGACGTTGAGAGTCTCTGGAAGGAGGACAGCAGTCCGTTAGCGACGCGGATGGAGGTCTGCCCCTGCGAGGAGCCTGGGCCGTAACAACCTGATCATCTGACATAACATGAGCTGGTTTAAGCCTATCGATACAGACAGTCTCAGTACGACCCCCTAAATCTAAAAGGAAGTGTTTTGGACCTGGTTGAAGAACCCGAAACGGTCCATCATACAAAGGCTGTAGTGGTGTCCTGTGTGCATTGTGTTTGACAAAAACAAATTTAGAGGACTCCAGACTCTTAGGGACAAATGACTGCGGTAAACAATGGTGTACCGGCCAGGGACACGAAAAGGGGCCTCCTGAGGTGAAAGATGGAGCAACGGTGGAGCGAACTGTGGTGAGGGTACCTCAGGTAAAAACTCACCGGGGACGCGCACAGGCTGACCGAAAACCAGTTCAGCCGGGGAAGAGCTCAGGTCCTCTTTGGTTGCGGTACGCAACCCCAACAAAACCCAGGGAAGACGGTCAATCCAGTTGTCACCGGTCAATGCAGCACGAAGTGCAGCTTTCAATGACCTGTGAAACCGTTCACACAAACCATTAGCTTGGGGGTTGTAAGCGGTGGTCCTGTGAACGTTAGTCCCCAGACCCTTGGCCATGGTAGACCAAAGCTCAGAAACAAACTGCGGGCCCCTGTCCGATGTAATGTCTGAAGGGGGGCCGAAACGCGCAACCCAGGTAGACAAAAAAGCCCGGGCCACCACTGCAGATGTTGTGGATGTCAGAGGAACCACCTCTGGCCACCTGGTGGTCCGGTCTATCATAGTCAGCAGATGAGTAAAACCCTGTGATGGAGGCAGAGGGCCTACTAGGTCTACGTGCACATGATCAAACCGCCGACTTGGGATGGAGAAAGGTTCCAAAGGTGCTTTGGTGTGCCTGTTAACCTTAGCACGCTGGCATGGAACACACGCTGCTGCCCACTCCTTAACTGCTTTACGCAGACCGGGCCAAACAAACTTTGAGCTGACCAGTTTCACAGAGGCTCTAACACCTGGGTGAGAAAGGGAATGTAAGGAGTCAAAAACGCGGCGTCGCCATGAAACTGGAACCAGGGGGCGGGGCCTGCCTGTAGATACGTCACAGAGCAGGAGAGGACCTCCGTCATTCACCTGCCTTTCCTCCAACTCGAGGCCTGTGGGGCCGGACTGGAGCTCGAGTATTTCTGCGTCGCTACGTTGGTCCGCAGCCATAGCAGAAAAATCGATGCCAACGTACACGGGAGAGATCAGCACCCGGGAGAGACAGTCGGCCACCACGTTGGATTTTCCAGCCACATGCTGAATGTCTGTAGTAAATTCAGACACCGCTGCGAGGTGGCGTTGCTGGCGAGCAGACCAGGGGTCAGAAATTTTTGACATAGCAAACACCAAGGGTTTGTGGTCAACGTATGCAGTGAACTGGCGGCCCTCCAGGAAAAACCTGAAATGGCGTGTGGCCAGGTAAAGCGCCAGCAACTCTCTGTCAAAAACACTGTATTTAAGCTCGTTGTCCCGCAGCGTACGGCTGAAAAATGCAAGCGGCTGCCAAACCCCGGAAACCTGCTGTTCTAACACAGCCCCCACCGCAACATCAGATGCGTCGGTTGTTAAAGCTATTTGCGCCGCTGGGGATGGATGGGCCAAAAGGGCAGCAGTGGCCAGTGCAGCTTTAGCATCACCAAATGCCTGTAGGCGTTCTGGTGTCCAGTCAACACTGTCGTTGGGCTTTTTCTTTTTCAGCGCTCCATAGAGCGGACGCAGCAGTTGTGCTGCCCTGGGGAGGAAACGGTTATAGAAGTTAACCATTCCCAAAAATTCTTGTAGCGCTTTAACAGACTGGGGCTGTGGGAAATCAGACACCGCCTGCACCTTGTTTGGTAATGGGACAGCACCACTTGCAGAAATGCGGTGGCCCAAAAAGTCAATGACTGGCAGTCCAAACTGGCATTTCGCTGTATTTACAATCAGGCCATGTGCTGCCAGGCGCTGAAAAACCTCACGGAGGTGGGACATGTGCTGCTCAGCCGAGCTGCTAGCCACCAGGACGTCATCCAGGTACACAAAAACGAAGGACAGACCCCTTAGGACTGAATCCATCAACCGCTGAAATGTTTGTGCTGCACCTTTAACACTAGGAATACCAAACATATGTACTTGTACATATTTTACATATAGCTCCCATGGGAGACTGTAAAATGACAGATTGAGGAATTTGCATTCAATTAGGTTTGTGTGACCCCCTGGGGCTGAAGTCTTTTGTGTGCTCAAAACATCCCCCCAGTAGCAAAAACAAAACATCTCCCCCATATTCCAACAACAACATTCCTTCTGCAGGTTCAAAGTGCAGCTTTTTACAACACAGACCAAACTTTTGGAGATGTTGATGACTCTTTGCAAATGTCAACGCTAGAAACTTCAGTTTATTTTATAGATACTGTATACGTTTTATACTTTTTATACTACTATGCAAAAACTCAGGACAGTATTACACTTTTATTATTTCATTTTATGCTTATGTTCATTGGGTGTTTGGTGTTTTAGGGGTGTTTGGTGTTTCAGTGTTGGTGTAAATTTTCATACTTTTATACTATTATGAAAAAACTCAGGACAGTGTTACACTTTTTTACTATTTTACTATTTTATGCTTATGTTTATTAAATGTTTTAGTGTTTAGTGTTTAGATGGTTACTGTTGCACCGAGGGACTGAGAGAAACGCAATTTCGGTCCTGTGTATGTCCTGTACATATTGCAGTTCTGACAATAAAGTTGACTTTGACTTTGACTTTGACTGCCTCTAAGCGAGCAGGTCCCCGGTTCAAATCCTGGTCCGGGGGCCTTTCTGGGTGGAGTTTGCATGTTCTCTCCGTGCATGCGTGGGTTTTCTCCGGGTGCTCCGGTTTCCTCCCACAGTCCAAAAACATGCATGTTAGGCTGATTGTTAACTCTAAATTGACCCTAGGTGTGAGTGAGACAGGTCCCTCTTGTAAATGAGTCCCCGTGGCTCAACGAGTCCAGCCTGTATAAATAAAGGTTGAATGAATGAATGAACAAACTGATATGGAGAGAACACAAATTCTGTAAGAATAAAAATACTAAATCTATTACAGTACTGTACAAAGTCAGAGACCCATTGAATGATAAAGCTCTGTATTTGTTGTATAACACAATCATTTTTCCACACTCAAAAGTATGAATGTTTACATGAAAACTGGAGTGAAAAATCTTTATTCAATTTTATTTCACTCAGCATGTAGCTTGCAGATAGGCAGATAGGCAGCCGTGGCATAGTGGTAATGGCACTCGTCCACCGATCGGAAGGTTGGAGGTTCGAATCCCGTTTCCCCACACCATGTGTCGTTGTGTCCCTGGGCAAGACACTTAACCCCGAGTTTCTCCCGGTAGGACTGGATGGCGCCTTGCATGGCAGTCTGCCGCTACCGGTGTATGAATGTGTGTATGAATGGTTGGATGGTTGGTATTGTAAAGCGCTTTGGGGCCCCTCATAGGGGGCTGGAAAGCGCTATATAAATAAGCTCCATTTACCATTTGTCCTTCGTCCAGGAAGGACAAAGATGCCTTCCTGACAAAACCGCCGTTCACATAAAGCGCATGTGTCTCCGCGGAGAAACTTATGAACCGACACGGTCCATAGCAGGGTTTCCAGGCCGAAGGCCTGTAAGTCGATGTCCTCGTAAGTCGGGGACCACCTGTACAATCCCGCCGCCTTCAGATAAAAGTGACCAATGCAATCCCGCCTTGACCGTGGAATAGGTGATATTTAGTATTTTTATTCTTACAGAATTTGTGTTCTCTCCATATCAGTTTGTTCATTCATTCATTCAACCTTTATTTATACAGGCTGGACTCGTTGAGCCACGGGGACTCATTTACAAGAGGGACCTGTCTCACTCACACCTAGGGTCAATTTAGAGTTAACAATCAGCCTAACATGCATGTTTTTGGACTGTGGGAGGAAACCGGAGCACCCGGAGAAAACCCACGCATGCACGGAGAGAACATGCAAACTCCACCCAGAAAGGCCCCCGGACCAGGATTTGAACCGGGGACCTGCTCGCTTAGAGGCAGTCAAAGTCAAAGTCAACTTTATTGTCAGAACTGCAATATGTACAGGACATACACAGGACCGAAATTGCGTTTCTCTCAGTCCCTCGGTGCAACAGTAACCATCTAAACACTAAACACTAAAACATTTAATAAACATAAGCATAAAATAGTAAAATAGTAAAAAAGTGTAACACTGTCCTGAGTTTTTTCATAATAGTATAAAAGTATGAAAATTTACACCAACACTGAAACACCAAACACCCCTAAAACACCAAACACCCAATGAACATAAGCATAAAATGAAATAATAAAAGTGTAATACTGTCCTGAGTTTTTGCATAGTAGTATAAAAAGTATAAAACGTATACAGTATCTATAAAATAAACTGAAGTTTCTAGCGTTGACATTTGCAAAGAGTCATCAACATCTCCAAAAGTTTGGTCTGTGTTGTAAAAAGCTGCACTTTAAACCTGCAGAAGGAATGTTGTTGTTGGAATATGGGGGAGATGTTTTGTTTATGCTACTGGGGGGATGTTTTGAGCACACAAAAGACTTCAGCCCCAGGGGGTCACACAAACCTAATTGAATGCAAATCCCTCAATCTGTAATTTGACAGACTGTGGTAAATGTAGTACTCATCTGAATATTCTGGTATTCCTAGTGTTAAGACCAAAAGGCATGCGCAAAAACTCAAACAGGCCGAAAGGCGTGATCACAACGGTCTTAGGGACATCCTCCACATGCACAGGAACCTGGTGGTACCCCCGTACTAAATCTACTTTAGAGAAAATGGAGGTCCCAGCCAGGTGCACTGAGAAATCCTGGATGTGGGGGATGGGATAGCGATCGTTCTCTGTGATGTTATTAAGGCGGCGGAAATCCCCACATGGACGCCATTTGCCGTCTGCTTTGGGCACCATGTGCAGGGGGGAGGCCCACGGACTGTTTGAGCGCTGCACGATGCCTAAACGCTCCATGTTAGCAAACTCTTCCTGTGCTATTGCTAGCTTAGTAGCATCGAGGCGGCGTGCACGTGCGAACACCGGGGGGCCCGTTGTGGGAATATAATGTTAAAAATAATCATTTTAAATAAAAGCATCAAAATATAAACATAATACAAAAACAATGAGAAACAATGAAATACTAAATCAAATCATACTGTGTCAAATGTCAGTGAATACATGTATGTTTTAGGAGACATTTAAAAGCAGGGAGTGAAGTGGTCTGTCTAATGTTGGGGGGCAGATTGTTCCAGAGTTTAGGGCCAACGCTAGCCTGGCCCTCGCCTTCCTGCACAGCTCCGCTCAATTCTATTTCCCTTCACTGCTCCGTCTGGAACTTCTCCCATAGAGAAGGATTTCTCTGGTAGATTTTTGACCGGACCAATCAGAGAACAGAAGGGGCGGAGTTTTTGGCCCCTAACCCACGCCCCCACCTGTCCCAGCGCGCAGCCAGCGAGCATTCGCATGTTCTCATTCAAAGCGATGCAAAGCGATGCAGGACTGTTTTATATGTGACACAAATGTATTAAATTCCCCTTCTTAATCCCTTATCTGGAGTTTTCTTTTGTTTTTTTTGCCAAAAGTCAAGTGATCGCTCCCTCCTCTCCTCCTCCTCCTCCTCTCCCTCCGCTGATGAGGAAATGCCTCAGGTTGTCACGAGAGAATTAAACTAGGGTTTTACGTTGCTGCCCGAGTCCCTGCAGATTTTCTGGTCTTCTGGACCAGCGCTCCATGGTTTTATTTTATTTTTTAGAACGTTTTATTAACATATAAACACAGAATATGCAGCGGCAGCGAGAGGCGTGTGGAGGAGGTGCAGCAGGAGGCGGAGCTGATCTCAAGTTCACCAGAGCACGGGAAGCAGACCATATATGGCTCTGAGGGGGAGGGAGCAGAATGCTTTCCCTGTTCAAAATTTTTCTAAGATCCATTGGTTTTGTTCCTCAGCAGAGGCCACCCCTCCAGCAAGAATCGGTTCTCTATGGAGAAGCTCCAGACTCTAGTTCAAAGCGAAGTGAAGGACAAGGGTCTGGTTTTAACCAGGCTAGGCCAACGCCTGAAAAAGCCTGATATCCACTGAGCTTCAGCCTGTTCTTTGGAACAACCAAAAGCAGCTGGTCTGATGATCTCAGCGCCAGAGAAGGAACATAATGTTGAAGTAGGTCAGAGAGATATGAAGGTGCAAGGTTGTTAAGGCACTTAAAGGTCAACAGGAGAATTTTAAAATCAACTCTGACACGTACATGGAGCCAGTGAAGGGAGGACAAAACTGGAGAAATGTGATCAAACCTATGAGTTCCTGTTAAGAGTCGAGCTGCAACATTTTGGACAAGCTGGAGACGTGAAAGGGAGACCTGACTGACTCCAACAAAGTGTGTTACAGTAGTCCAATTGAGTTGTAAGAAATGCATGGACTATTTTTTTTTCAAGGTCAGATCTGGTCAACACAGACTTAAGCTTAGCTATCTGCTTTAACTGGAAGAAGCTATTTTTTTTGTAGAACAGAGTTAATATGTTTATTAAACTTAAAGTCAGTCTAAAACCATCCCAATATTTGTAACAGACTGCTCAAGATAAGACTCAAGGGAGTCAAAGTGTCATGTTTGCTGCTTCTTCATGCTCTGATCTGATAAAGAAACTGAAAGTCAAACTGGGTTTCTTTTTCAGAAATAGATCATGACTAACATTGAATGCTAGGAAACGCCTTGTATCTGTGACTTTCCTTCCCTCCATTGATTACGGTGACATTCTCTACATGAATGCTCCTACAAGCACCCTGCGGATGTTGGATGTTGTCTATCATGGTGCACTAAGATTCATAACTGGCTGTGATTATCGTACCCACCACTGCACCCTGTATTCACTGGTTAACTGGACATCATTAACCTCACGCAGACTCTTCCACTGGTACATTTTCATCTTTAAATCACTTCTTGGTCTGCTGCCCTCATACATCTCCTCCTACATGTCTTTGCGTGAGTGCAGCTACAGCGTGCGCTCTCAGGACATGATTACCTGCAGTGTTCCGTCAGTGAGGACTGAACTTGGAAAAAGGGCCTTCTCCTACTCTGCTCCTGCTTCCTGGAATATCTTACAAAAAGATCTGAAGCTCTCGGCCTTGACTTCTCTAAATGGTTTTGAGAATCTGTTGGAATCCTGGCGGGAACCAATGCAGATATGTTCCTGTTTTTGATTTTATACATCTACCTTACTGTATAATGTTTTGCTAGTTTTTGATACTTTGTTTAAAATAAAATAAAAATCTGTATTTCTCTCTTATGTTTTTCTATTGTTTATTGTTTAAGGAAATGCTATCATTGCTGTTCATCATTCTTTAGTTGTAGCAGGTCACTCTTGTAAATGAGACGAGGCTCAGTGAGATTAACCTGACTAAATAAAGGTTGAATGAATCTCAATTCTGTCACTTTGCCACGCCCACTCTGCACTTCAGTTCATCAGCCTGATTCCTCTTACCTTCTCAACCTGCCAGATTATGGAACCCTTTGTGGAAGTAGATGTCCAACATTCTTATCACAGCTGTATCTGATCATTACGTCTCAAGCCATTCTGACATTTTTACCAACCTCCTCTTCTGGCCCGGCGACTATGACACACAGAGCACCCTAAGAATTTATGTTTGGATCTCTGACCTCCTGTGCATGACCCCCACTTCTATGCCTGGACCTTGCCTTTGGATTATCTCTCTGGTCACGACTATCACAACCCTGTTCTTCAACTAATCATCCTTCCCAACTCCAACAGGTGGCCCACACCTCGCCTGCTTCAGAAGGTTAGTGGCTGTCTTTCTGTTTATCTCCTCACTCACAGAAACGTTCAGTCCACTAACTGTCATATTGCTGCTGATTGAGCATGCCACGGGATTATGACCCCCCCACCAGTAGCTGCTTAACAATAAACTTTTTAAACATTCTTGTTGTCTGGCGTCTTGCTCAAATTGCCCGAATCCTTAAACCTAACTCTTGACACAAGATCAATTGCATTTTAGGTAGGTGTGCAAAAATGCTGAAGTGTAGGAATGCTTCCATATATTCATTTCAATTATTTAAATGTATATTTTAAACAAATGCAAAGTGAGATTAGCGAAAGAAAATTAAACCAAATCAATCTATGATGTGACTGCCCATTCTCTCCAACACAGCACCCATTCCTCTGGAAACACTGGTTTATTTCTCTCATCAAGAATGATGCAAGTTTATGAAATTAGTGGAACCAACTCTCAAAGTACTTCTAGGTGGTATTTTTATTCAGAATAATTGGACACGGAGTGCAATGGCGCTTCTATGTTTCTGTTACCCAGGCAGACTCTGCTGAGGCTCTGGGATCCACACTGAACAGTTTTGGCACGGAGAAACGTTTTATCGGCCAAACGGCTCCAGCATGGTTTGAGGGGGAAAAAGCAGTTTTTGTATCAGTGCCTTTATGTTGTGTGAACAAACTCCAGTTCTTTAGAAAAATAAATTAAGAGTAATGGCCAACCTCTTACTACTTCTTTTTTAGTTTTACTGTGTGTGTGTGTGTGTGTTTTGTTCACCAAACCTGTGGGGACGAGAGGTCTTAATCAGAATTCAGAGGGAAAAACAGGATGAAGTTTGTCGCATTCAAAGCCTGCCAAAGTCACCCAGGAACTGCTCAACCTAAATTGTTTGGCAATGCCACTCATTGTGTAAAACATTTGTTCTTTGTTTTTCTGCTTTTGTCTTTGCCAAAGATTTATTCACTTGGCAATGCCAAAATTCAGTCCCAATATCATAACCTAAAATGTGTTTTTCCCTGTTTTTTGTGCCGTTTTGTTTTTGCGTATTAAGTGTTTAGCATATTTTTTAGTTTAATGTATTTCTTGGTTCATATCTTAGACATTATTACTGTTTTCACTTTACAATTTACACTTTTGTTGGATGTAACTGTGACCCTGTGTACACGTTCGTTCCACCACATGAGATGTGAATGACATAGAAACCTTGACCTTGAAATCAGACTGATTTTTTTAAACCTTTTTATTGTTTTAGACTTAAAGGTTCAGTCTGCAGTTTCTGTAGAACATCAGCACTTAGAAAAAATTTCAACAAGCAAAGCATTCTGATCCCTCCCCCTCAGAGCCATATATGGCTCTGCCCCCTTGTGGTCTGTTAAAATTCAAATTCAAGCTCTGTTTTTATTGGCTGATTCAAATTCAAGCTCGGTTTTTATTGGCTGGTTACAAACTTTGTTTTTATTGGCTGGAAAATGGCGGGTCACTTTTTCTTTTTAGAAATGCTTATTTACCACCTGGAGAAGCAAGGGGACAATATTTTTTTTTAGTTTTTTTCAGAGATTACTTCTCTAACATCAATCTAGTGACAGAGTGAAGAAATATGTTAAAAATTTATTGTTAGAAAAGTTACATATAGCAGCTTTAATGTTTTAGTCGAAGCAGTTGTTTTTAAAATGCCTTGTATAAATGTATAATGTGGAGAAACTATTGTTGTTAAATTTTGATGAAATACATGTATTCTCAAATCAAAACACGTTAGAGAAGTTGGTTTGAGTGTCATAATAGTGACACTGTTACATAAAAGTGTCATAATAGTGTTTTCAACAATTTCCTGCTGGATCATTAAAGTCTTATCTTATAATGTTTACAAACTACAACACATTTGTGTTTAATGTCTTCAACTTTTGCTTTTTGCAAGCCCTGTCCGGGAGACTTGTGTTTAGGTTACTAATTGTTAGGGATGGGGCCGATCCGATCCAGTATCGGTATCTGTATCCGATACCAGCATTATTTAAGTATCGGGTATCGGATCAAACCTGCCGATACTTTTTCGATCCAGCTTCAAAGAGCACTTGTGTTCAATCACAATCTGTGACTGCCCTTTTTAACATTGTGTGAGATAAGATGGTGTAGTGGTTAGGGCGTTTGACTTGGGACCCGAAGGACGCGGGTTCGCGTCCCGGCCACTACACATCTTGGGGTGTCTATGAGTGCACACCTATTTCTCCAGCTCCCCGAGCGCCTTCTATGGCTGCTCACTGCACCACCTGGTAGGTGGTTGGGTTAAATGCAGAGACGAATTTCGTCTGTGTATGGGAAACATACGCAGATGACAAGATTAGACAATTATTATTATTATTATAAACCCAATGAAGACACTCTTAAGCCTTACAATAGGGGGGTTCCCTAATGTAAGGCTTAAGAGTGTCTTCATTGGGTTTATCTCAAACAATGTTAAAATGAATAGTTTGGGTGCAAAAGTTTCATTATACAGAGTCAAATACCTGAACAGTATCGGATCGGGAAAGTATCGGTCGACACTGAGTTAATAAGTATCGGTATCGGATCGGAAGTGAGAAATGTGGATCGGTGCATCCCTACTAATTGTTAATGTCATGTACAGAAACTAAACTTTGTGCTTCAGTAACTTTAACACCTGCCTCAGCATCAATATCTAAACAAGAAATGATCATCCATCTTGCGTGACAAATGTTTTATGTGATCTGTTAGCGCTTGAAGACTGTGATGGAGATGACTCTCAGCTACTATCACATCAAGTTTTAGCTTTATATCTGTAAAGTTGTGTGAGTTGTCGCCAGTTTTTTGAATAGTCTATTCTGATTGTTTCATTAATGCATCTATCGGTTCATGAGATATTATCAGAGTCAGAGAGTCAAAGTCAGAGAATCTTTATTGTCATTCGCACCACATGTGGTACATGTGATGAAATGAGATTATGTACACAGGGTCCCAGTTACATCCAACAATAAAAAGTAAAATAAAAACAATAATAACATCTAAGATATGAACTAATAAAAACATCAAATAAAAATACACTAAGCATTAAAGGTGCTATGTGTAACTTTCTGTAGAGTGCAAAACTTAGAAAAAATTTCAACAGGCAAAGCATTCTGATCCCTCCCCCTCAGAGCCATATATGGCTCTGCTCCCCCTGGCCCTGCTGAAATTCAAATTCAAGCTCTGTTTTTATTGGCTGATTCAAATTCAAGCTCTGTTTTTATTGGCTGGTTACAAACTCTGTTTTTATTGGCTGGAAAATGGCGGGTCACTTTTTCTTTTTAGAAATGCTTATTTACCACCTGGAGAAGCAAGGGGACAATATATATATATATATTTTTTTTTTTTCAGAGATTACCTGGCTAACATCAGTCTGTCAGGAGATGTGGCAGAGTGAAGAAATATGTTTATAAAAAATGTTACATACTGAACCTTTAATATCGTAAAAAAACATTACTCAAAACAGCAGCACAAAAATGAGTCTGTATGAGCATGAATGAACACAGCAACATGAAACAGATCAGTAGCAACATGATGTGATATTTCACAGTGATTATTCTTGTTAGATATTCGTGAGTCTAACAGCCTCAGGGTAGAAGCTGTTCCTCAGTCTAGTGGTTCTACACTTAATGCTCCTCAACCTCCGTCCTGAGGGGAGTGGGGCAAAAAGTGTGTGTGCTGGGTGAGTGGGGTCTTTCATGATGCAGGTGGCTCTCTTCCTGCATCTGGAGGTGTAAATGTCTGTGATGGTGGGGAGACTGACTCCAACATCTTCTGTGCAGCCTTCACCACTCTCTGTAGAGCTTTTCTTTCTGCAGCTGTGCAGCCTCCATGCCACACGTTGATGCTGGAGCACAGGATGCTCTCCACTGCACACCTGTAGAAGGAGGTGAGAACTGGGCTGCTCAGACCAGCTCGTCTCAGCCGTCTGAGGAAGTAGAGTCTCTGATGACCTTTCTTGATCAGGCTGGTGGTGTTGTTGCTCCAGCTGAGGTTATCATTCAAGTGTACACCCAAGTATTTGTAGCTGGAGACCACTTCCACTGCAGATCCACTTATGTTCAGTGGGGTGTGGGTGTGTTTGTTCCTTCTGAAGTCCACAATCATCTCCTTTGTCTTCTTCACATTGATGTGAAGGTTATTCTCTTTGCACCAGCTCTCCAGGTGTTCCACCTCCTGCCTGTAGCTGGACTCATCATTGTTTGTGATGCATCCCACCACAGCTGTATCATCTGCAAACTTTACAATGTGACAGCCTGGATGGGTAGCTGCACAATCATATGTGAGCAGAGTGAACAGGAGAGGGCTCAACACACATCCTTGAGGAGAGCCAGTGCTGAGGGTAATGGTGGAGGAGGAGAAGTTGTGGATCTTCACTGACTGTGGTCTGTTTGTTAAGAAGTCTAGGACCCAGTTACAAATGGAGGGGCTTAGTCCAAGTGTAAATAGTTTGTTCATTAGGGTTTGGGGGATCATGGTGTTGAAGGCAGATGTGAAGTCCACAAAGAGCATACGGACATATGAGTCCTTCTGATCCAGGTGGGTGAGAGCAGTGTGGACCACAGAGGAGATGGCGTCCTCTGTTGATTGGTTCTCATGGTATGCATACTGATGAGGGTCCTCGTTGATGTTGACGGTTGTTTTGATGTGGGTCATGACCAGTTTCTCAAAGCATTTAGCGACTATCGGGGTGAGGGCCACTGGCCGATAGTCATTCAGACCAGTCACTGTGGAGCTCTTTGGGACTGGGATGATGGTGGCGGTCTTCAGGCAGGTGGGAACTGTCTCCAGGGTAAGTGAGGTGTTAAAGATGTTGGCCAGCACATTGCAGAGCTGATCAGCACATTCTTTCAACACTTTCCCGGGGCTGTTGTCTGGGCCGGTTGCTTTGTGAGGGTTCATCCTCCTGAAAGTACTCCTTACTTCTGCTGAGGTCACGCTGAGATGCTCTTCATCCAGTGGTGAGGTGAGTCTGGAGCTGGGTGGTCTGTTTGGGTCTTCACAGCATGCATAGAACTTGTTGAGGGCATCAGACAGAGATGGGTCTTTGGGGCATTGTTCGCTCCTTTGTTTATTATGCTAATAAACAAACAAATGCCTGTGTACACAAATACACCACCACTGATTACATAATTTCATGGCAGCGAGTGATAGTTATCTACCTTTTTTACCTAATAAACTCTGACCCATGGTTTAAAGACCGACAATGAAAAAAAGGAAATCTTTAAAAATTATTCTACTTGATCTGCAAATCTGTCGCAGCTAAAACCACTCTGTGATTCACAACGCCCAAGCTTACAGGAAAACTAACCTCTAAACAGGACAAAATAGGAAAACTGATTAAATAAGTGAGCAAAAAATTAAAGGAAGTCATTAAAACTTTTTAATTATGTCCTATACCTTACACATTTATTGAGTATAACCCACTAAAATGTTGTTTTTTTTTAGCTGAAATCAGTGGTGTAGTCTATGATACGCGGGCATACAGAGTATACCCACTGGAAAAGCTGAAGAATTTCAGTATACCTACTTAAAAGTACCCAGTGATATATGACATATCATTAGGCATGTGTCATTGACACGTTAAACAGCAGCTAAACTCTTCTGTAACAATCTATCAGTACGCAAAACTTGTTTATTACATTCCCTAATCCAGCGAATGATTGTCTAATTACGTACTTACTACTTAATACTTGAACATGTTTTGCTTTGATACTGTTTTATTAATTCTATAACGTGTTTTTAATACAAAGCCAACTGTTGTTCAAAGTTTGTTCATTTATTCAAAAAAAGCAGCAGAGAAATTTGGAAATGTTCAATATGCTTAAAAGAATTCACAATTACGTTGTACTAACCAGTGTACTTTGATTATCTAAGCACAGTATATGGAACGACCGCTGTAAAGTTAGTTTTATGTTGGACATTGGACATTCGCATTCCGTGGTTTCAGCTGTGTCCAATGTCCAACCTGACACTAACTTTACCACGGTATACCCACCACAAAAATGTAGACTACACCACTGGTTGAAATGTGAGAATTATGTAGGTCACCACATTTGACAAATATAAGTTACCAAACACTCTTCATGTTATTGAACCACAGCAATAATCAACTATTAAACTATTGAAACACTCCTAATATAAAGTAAGGCAACACTTTAAATCTAAAACTTTTTAAAATAAATAGCCACAAGTCAAATGTGTATTTATAGTTAATAGCTATAATGTAAACCTTCAATGTTTCCAGCCTTCTGATTCAATAGTTTTTCAAAGGGTTTAATGTATTTTCTTTTCAATGAGTGTATGCCACTTGGCCATTTGCTTAAATAATCATGTCGCATTATAAACGTAATTATTTAAAGGAATTAAAGTGGTGCCAACAAGTTTTTAATGGTAAAAAGAATTGCTGGAATGTTCCATTGGTCTTATTGTATCATAATGTTGATGTGTGAGTTATTGGAACAAAGTTGTTTACATTTTGATGCTAATTTTATATATTTTGGGTCAAATCGCTCCGAAAATAAAACGCTATCCAAAATATGACTAAAATGTGGGCTCTGTGATAATTTCCTCACCAGAAGTTTTGTCAGATTAATCGTCTCTCTCTTTTCTTTTTACTCTGTCTCCTGGTAAAGATGAAATATGACCTTTGTATGCCAAGCTATACTTGGCAGAGGTCACAATTCACTTTCAGTCGATTGGCTGCAGATTTGTGCCTCGTCTCTCACCACCCCATAGAGCTGACAGAGGTGGAGGAGCAGCAGCCTCTGTAATCACAGAAAATTGCTGTGTAGGGGAGAAAAGATGTGTGAGCTCTGCTTTGACGGAGCAGAGAGAAAAAGGTGTGCGGATCCACACAAGTGTGTCTTAAACAGCCTCGTTTTTTGCTGTCCGGTAGCTCAAGTGGAGCCCTATTCACGTACACGGCCTTTGCATAGCAGCTGCCAAATGCGTGGGTCTGGTTTTGGCCCGGGGTGAGCCGTGTTTCACCTCTGAACATCATTCAGTACCATATGCTGGGTGCTTGTCCAGTGAACGTCCTGAAATTGGCACACTGCTGAAACATAAATCTCCCAAGAGAAAGCATTTAACCTTTTGTTATAACTACAGCCTGCTTAGGAGGATACACACACGCACACAGTCAAACACACACACGGAAACAATGATATCAGCTTCCAAGTGGCAGTGTTCCTCGGAATACGAGCGGGGGCCGGGAGAGAGAATGTGACATTTCCAAGGTGTGTGCTGTCACATAGCAACTATGGTAACTAAACTAAAAGGCTGTGAATTTAACTGAGTCACTCGGCGGCTCAGAGCCACAGAGCTCCTCCTCTTCTAAAAGGAGGCGCACCCGCACCAGAAGTAAGAATTATTTTTAAACCCTTGGGCACCTGTTCTCAGCTGATCATTACTGGATTTTTGTGCTCGGTGCATGTGCGAGCATTTGTTCAGACTTTGTTGCACCCTCCGTGCTGGTAAATTCTGAGTTTGTATCCTGAACGTGCATGTGTAAAGGACACAGTTTTGCAAACTGAGTTGTAAAATATTGAAGGGTGAGGACTTGGTGATCATTACTTAAGCATAACAATGCAAAGTAAATGCAGTTTAATATACTATATTATTTTACATTATTAGTGTTTAGCATATATTTTATACCTTTTAGAGCAGGACTATTCAACAAAATTGCTCTTTTTTATTTTTATTTTTTATGACTTGAGCCAGATTTAAGTCATTAGCAGGCCAGATATGGCCCGCGGGCCGCCAGTTGAATAGCCCTGTTTTGGCATTTGTTTAGCATATATCTTAGTGTATATCTTAAATACTTACATACTGTTTCTTTCTATACTTTATATTTTTGCTATTTTTTGGGGTGTAACTGGGACCTTGCGTAAACAATTTCATTCCACTTCATGTACCACATGTGATGCGAATGACAATAAAGAACCTTGAACCCAATAATGCTCAGTCAGGTCGTCTGGACAGTTTCTTTTTTTGTGGAAAGACATTTCACCGTCTATCCGGAGGGCTTCACCAGTCTGAGGAGTCCCAAGTCACCACTTTGGCTGTAGCTGCCTGTGTGGGAGGAGTCAATGGGAGACAGAACATCCCCCAGAAACCATCTTACCAACAGCAAACTGGTTGGTCCACTAAAGGAGTGTACTGCTTAGTGGGGACAACAGTTTACTTGGGACTCCTCTGACTGATGAAGTCCTCCGGATAGAGGGCAAAACGTCTTTCCACACACACACAAAAGAAACTATCCAGACGACCTGATTGACCATTATTGGATTTTGTACCTGGATGATTGAGCATGAACTTTGATATCTTGAACCTTGAATTTTTTTTTAATGTTTTAACCAATTTCTGCACAAAACTGAACAAAAGCCAAACAGTTGGACTTAAACAAAAAACTAAATCTTTACCAGTTTGTCGTCACTTCAATGTAATAAAGGCGACACCTCTTCATTTTGCTTTTACTCTCCCAAGGCAAAACAGTCTAAATATTTTAGAGGTAGTTTTTTTTAAGGACTGAACAAGGAAGCTGAAAATGTATTCCAGTTCTTTGTTCATCCGTCAAGTGGGGTTTTATTTTTGCATAAAGGAAAGTGCTTCAGGTATTTTTTTATTTTATTTAAACAGACTGTTAATAGCTATTAATTGAAATGTCTTGTTTAAACTACAGCTCACTTGTTCTGATTAATAATTATACAATCTTGATGGAAATGCAGTAAATTTCTGCCAATATTTAAGCCGCTGTTGTCTTGTTTAATATAAAGTGAGACTATTTTCACAGAAAGTCAATGGGTTTATTTTTAGGTGACACATCTACTTCGCCAGTGTTCTTGTTAATGTTGTCATGCTTACTATCATTACAATCAACTGCGTTGCCTCTGTTACTTCTTTTAACTTGTGAGTGTTTTATTAAAGCAGTTCGTTGCACAAAAGTCAGAAGGGAACACAGACACTAAAAAGTTGGCTGGATGAACTCCAAACCAAACACATACGTACGCATGAGAATTATAACAGCAATTATTTACATGTCAGTGTCCTGTTTAAATATAGAAAGTTCAAAAAGTTTGAGTTACATCAGACTACTGTATGTGATTACTGTACGTGAGCCATGTTCAACAAGAGCAACATTGTTCAAGCTCCTTGTTTTGGCATGGGTCCACTAGTGGAGGGTGGGACGTAAAAAAATATAATCAAATTAAGCTTATCATTGAATCCAGGCTCGTGTGACGTATTTTATGAAATGCTGCCATTTTTATATCGTATCCACTTCCTCAACGTTTCCCGGAGCAGCCATATTTTGAGATTTGACATATTAGGAAAAAAATTGTGTTTGTCTGAAAGTGGCAGAATCCTGGAGCCGTGGGTCCTGAACTGAAAGATCCTCCAGTGGAAATAGAGTAAAGGAAAAATGTTACACTTAAACAGAACTGATGTAAAAGTCAAAACTGAATTTTAACCTAAACACGCCTGAAGTCAAAAATAAATCTCATGTTTAGATTGTGAAGTAAAACAGACATGGTGGTGATGGTGGTATCATGATGTGGGCTGCTGCTAGTGCAGGTTTACCCCAACCATTGATGGCCAGTACAAGTTCATGCAACAAAAGTAGATATTTCATGCCTCAACAATCAAAACTCAATAACACATATGACGGCAACCCTCAGGAAGGTAAAACCATACACACCAGTCATTCACCAGATCAAACTTTATGACCACTTGCTGACATATTATTTTGTAAAAGCATGTTTTTTTAAGTCATTTTTTTAGGACAAACCCCTTGAACAGAGGGCCATAACACTGTACACAACAAAACACACTTTATGAAATGGGGCGGCCGTGGCGTAGTGGTAATGGCAGTCGTCCCCCGATCGGAAGGTTGGCGGTTAGAATCCCGGTTCCCCACACCATGTGTCGTTGTGTCCTTGGGCAAGACACTTAACCCCGAGTTGCTCCCGGTAGGACTGGAAAGCACCTTGCATGGTAGTCTGCCGCTACCGGTGTATGAATGTGTGTAGCACTTTGAGATTTTCACTAATGAAAAGTGCGTTATAAATTGAATTCATTATTATTATTATTATTATTATTATTATTATTATTATGAAATGGGTTATATCATGTTTGTTTTCTTTGAAATTTAGCGTTTATTTCAGGCAACATATCAAATTCTTCTATTTTCAGCTGCTCCCTTCTTCAGGGGTCGCCACAGCAAATTAACTCGCACAAAGACTTGGCAATTATTTTTACACCGGATGTCATTCCTGATGCAACCACAGACCACCAAGCTACCACAACCCTCTGTGTGGAGCAGAGAGCTGCTATCTAGGGCACTTAGGGGGGACAGATGATGGATTAAGGGCCATGCTCAGGGGCCCAGAGTGGGGCAAATGAGGGTGGAGATGGGTGTGGGTGCTTCACTGTTCCCACTCACATTTTGATTTTGGTCCTGGGAGTCAAACCAGTGACCTTCTGATCACAGGCTCGCCTTCTCTAACCTCTGCACCACCACTCCCTCTAATTACTTTCAAATTAATAAATGAAAATATTTACTATTTTTAGCTCACATACCCGGTAGCTTGCTGTTAATCCAACTTTAAATATCAAAAGTGACGATTTGTCACCCATCAAACACCTTGTTTCTTCAGCTAAATTTATTGAAATTCCAGGAATTGGTAGAATATAGTATTTTATCAGTTATGTATAGGGCTCATAATAACACATTACCTTTAAATATCCAAAGAAATTTTATAAAAAGACAAAGTTATTACAATCTCAAAGGGACAGAGATATTCATCAAACCACAATTCAGAACCAGCTTAAAGGGACGGTCTACCTCAATTCAGGGAGTTCGATTGTGGAATGTTCTGGAGAGTGATGTTAAAAATGCAAAATCAATGTATACATTTAAGAAAAAGGTCAAAAAGGACTTGCTCAAAAACTATATATGATGTAACTTAGTGTGTTTGTGTATTACACTTATGTTGACTGATGATGTAGCTTAGTGTGTTTGTGTATTACAGTTAGAAAAATTAAGTAGAGTTATTCATTTTGTGATGTAGTTTGTGTATTACA
>JBBPBX010002029.1:78846-94842 GCA_038048925.1 Garcialebias charrua | reverse complement strand
ATATATATATATAAATAGTGGTGGAGGAATATTGCACTGTACTCTCTAAAAAAGCTAAGTCTGGTCCTCTGGACATTCAAAAAACAAAACAAAACTGTACTGTGAACGCGATTTTACGTCGTAAACGAAGAGAGAATACGGAGGATAGACCGAGGTGGACAGTGTCATCCAAGTAGGCTATTAACTGTTTTTTCCCCTTCATTATGGCTCCCAAATTTGTGTTTTTTGAGCATTTTCATTCAACCTTTATTTAGGCAGGTTAATCTCATTGACCCTCGAGGACTCATTTACAAGAGGGACCTGTCTACAAGCTAAAGAAATGATGACAACAGCAACAGTAGAATTTCCTTAAACAATCAACAATAGACAAGCACAGAGAAATACAGATTTTTTTAACAAGTTAAAACAAA
The DNA here is from genome assembly GCA_038048925.1 of Garcialebias charrua. Classification (NCBI taxonomy): domain Eukaryota; kingdom Metazoa; phylum Chordata; class Actinopteri; order Cyprinodontiformes; family Rivulidae; genus Garcialebias; species Garcialebias charrua. Next base: position 94,432 of record JBBPBX010002029.1, on the reverse strand, counting down.
GATATCAAAAGTAGCAAACCATTATAAGGCAGATGTAGAAAATCAACAGGAACATGTCTGCACTGGTTTTTGCCAGGATTCCAACAGATTCTTGAAGCCATTTAGAGAGGTCAAGGCCGAGAGCTTCAGATCTTTTTGTAAGATATTCCAGGAAGCAGGAGCGGAGTAGGAGAAGGCCCTTTTGCCAAGTTCAGTTCTCACTGACGGAACAGAATGGAATAATTATGTAGGGTACTGTGTTAAGATAGGCTAAGTGCTTAGTAATACAGTACTGTAATAATAATAATAAGAATGTCACATTTTTGTCATCTGTGTATGTTTCCATACAAGACGAAATTTGACTCTGCATTTAACCCAATCACCACCAGGTGGGGCCGTGGGCAGCTATAGAAAGCGCGCCGGGGAGCAATTGTATATGGTGCAGTATGTACGTATATTTTGACTTACGTCGAAATTCGGTTTACGCCGTCGCGTAGGAACGGATCTCCGTCGTAAGTGTAGGACTACCTGTAATTATTTACATCTGTTTTGCTACTTTGACATCTTTTTTTAACTTGTTTAAAAAAATCTGTACACCTCTCTTCTGTTTGTCTATTGTTGTTGCTGTTGTCATCATTCTTTGTTGAAACCAAGCCTCTCTTGTAAATGAGTCCTCAAGTCCTCAATGGGATTAACCTGCCTAAATAAAGGTTGAATTTTGTTGTTGTAAATCGTTATCCTCATATCATTAAGAGATGCTATAGATGTTGATGGCTGTAGGCAGGAAGGATCTCTTGTAAAGGTCTGTCCCACAGTGGATCCCAAGAAACTGGCTGCAGACGCCGTCCAATCCGTCCACCCAGACTCGGCTGGCCTCGCGGTTCCCCCGTGCTGTAGGACCGCCCGAATGCTGGGCAGAACTCCTCCCAGAGCGATGGCCACTCCTCCCAGCAGTCTGCCGAGCTCCTCATCACTGCGGACAGCCAACTGTAGGTGCCGAGGAGGGATGATCCTGTCCTTCCACTGTCATGAGCCGTGTTTCCTGCTAGTTCCAGGATCTCAGTGGTCGAGCACTCGAGCACAGCTGGCAGGTAGATGCAATTGCGTCCATAGAACATCCTTTCAACTCATTTGAGATTTCGGGCTGTAGTTGAGATATTATTTGAGCTTTTGAGATTTGTAATCAGTCAAGTCAAAGTCAACTTTATTGTCAGAACTGCAATATGTACAGGACATACACAGGATTGAAATTGCGTTTCTCTCAGTCCCTCGGTGCAACAGTAACCATCTAAACACTAAAACATTTAATAAACATAAGCATAAAATAGTAAAAGTGTAACACTGTCCTGAGTTTTTTCATAGTAGTATAAAAGTATGAAAATTTACACCAACACTGAAACACCAAACACCCCTAAAACACCAAACACCCAATGAACATAAGCATAAAATGAAATAATAAAAGTGTAATACTGTCCTGAGTTTTTTCATAGTAGTATAAAAAGTATAAAAAGTATATCTATAAAATAAACTGAAGGTTCTAGCATTGACATTTGCAAAGAGTGGCACAGCAGCATATGAGTTAATGTACACAGTATATGTATGAGGTAGTTGATGTTGGTATAGAGGCAAAGTGGCATATGCAGTAAGGCACATAAGGCACATTTGGCATCCTTAGATAAGGCTAGTCAGAGAATACTGTATATGTATCAGCAGTAGTGTAGATATAAAAGTAGTGTAAATGTAAACAGTAGTAATAAATGTAAAACAGTAGTAATAAATGTAAACCGTATTAATAAAATGTAAACAGTGAATGTAAACAGTAGTAAGACTATAGGCAGTAATGTAATACAAACATTAGTGCAAATATGAGAAGTAGTGCAAACTGAATGAGCACATGACCGAGAGTTTAGTGAATAACCCGTTTGATGACACAGGGTCCAGTGTTAAAAACTTTGTGTTGAGTGGTAATGTGTGAGAAAGTTTTTTGTGTTAAGGCAGTTCAAATGGGAGGGGAGGCAGAGCAGGCAGAGTGTTTAGCATTCTGACTGCCTGATGAACAGAGCTGTCTCTCAGTCTGCTGGTACGAGCCTGGAGACTCCTCAGTCTCCTCCCTGATGGCAGCAGTCTAAAGCGGCTGTGTAGTGGGTGTGTGGGATCACCTGCCATGCAGAGGGCTTTCCGAGTGAGGCGTTTGCTGTGTAAGTCCTGCAGTGAGGGCAAGGAGGTGCCGACGATCTTCTCAGCTGCTCTCACGATGCGCTGGAGGCTCTTGCGGCATGATGCAGTACATGCACCAAACCACACCGTGATGCAGCTGGTCAGGACACTTTCTATGGCACCCCTGTAGAAGGTGCACATGATGGGGGTTGAAGCTCCAGCCCTTTTCAGCTTGCGGAGAAAGTAGAGGCGCTGGTGAGCCTTCTTGGCCAGTGCTGCAGTGTTCCTGCTCCAGGACAGGTCCTTCGAGATCAGTTGCTGTTGGTTGTAGAAAACTGCCTTGTTGCCATGGTTACGCATCATAACAAATGTCCAAAACTAAAAACGTTTCAGGAAAAATCCTTCCAGCTGTACATCATCTTATACCAGAGGAAACAATCATCCAAAAAATGTGATTTACATCCAGAAAAAGAGGAATTAAAGTTTCCAAAAGCAAAATCTCAGAATGAATGTAACAGAGTTACTCCAACATGCAGCCACCTTGAGCGGCGCAGTTGTAGAACTAATTCTAATTATAGGATTTATCAAGAAGAAAAGTCTTAAAGGGGACCACATATTGTTTTTTTTAATTTTTATGGTATGTCTGTGTGCTATCCAGACCCCGTTCATTCAATTTAATACAAAAAATAATTCTTAGATAATAAATTATACCCTTTTTAATTCTGCCATTTCTAACTTCCGTTCTAAACGACCTGTTTATGATAATGAGCTCTGAAGTCCACGCCCGTCAAAACTCTGGCCACTCTGTCTCCGCCCTCTGTAACTGCCAGTATCTCAAATCTGTTGTTGTTTTAAAATTAGCCTTTTTTTATTACTCGTTTGACTTACTGTTAGTGCTAGCTTAAAAAATAACTTACCGAAAGCTGTTTGTGTGCGCCGCCATTAGCTGCTCTTTTTTATCATGCTCTCCCGAATCCGAGCTCTTCCTCCTCCTTCGGTAACAAACAGCCCGCGTAGCTCCTGCTAGTTGCATGCAGCGCTTTGGTCCACGGCTGGCTGCACATCCAATCCAGACAAACGCAAAGAGTGTTTCCAGTTAATTTGTCCATATGAGGCAACCTAACCTCTGACCGGACCGGACCCACACTGTCCTCAAAAGCCAGCAGCTAACTGCAGCCCGATCTCTCCGGAAAAAAAAAAAAAAAAAAAGATGCCGTGACCGGGAAGCGAACCCGTGTCCTTCTGATTACGAGTCCAGTTCACTACCTCTAGACCAAACGGGCAGTTATGCAAAAAGCAGTCTTTCATCGTATAAGAAACAATCACAACCACCTACATTTAGAACGCTGAAGTTTTGATTAGATTTTGATGAAGTGAAAGGTATTCTTAAAATAAATAAGTTGCTAATCTGAAAATATATCGATCAGTGGTGCTTGATGGTACAAACTGTTGTCCCGCGAGTAAGTGTGTGTGTGTGTGCACAGTTTTCTGCCGGCTACGCGTTGGGAGCGATATTACACTAAAAATTGAACTAAAACGTAAAAATAACAATTATAAAGTATTATTATGTCGATGTATATATCTAGTTTCACCCCGATTTCTCCGAAACAAAAGGCTTTAAATAAAAAGGGAAAAAAAAAACGATGCCGTTGATAGGACGCGAACTCTAGTCTCCTGCGTGCCGCTCAAGTGTCTTAACCGCTCGACCAAACTGACAGTTGTGCAAGAGCAGTCCTCCATCATATAAGAAACAAGTCCAAACCGCGAGAGTGTGTTTGCACAGTTTTAACGAGACAGAGTTCATTCAAACAAGGTAATAAAACATTCTGGTTTTACTCAAGATGTGCTGCTGGCTGGAGCAGGGCTGAGCCCATAGCCCCCCCGGGGGCTAAATAAATGAATAAATAAATAAATGACCGCCAGGTCAGTTCCTAAACTGCTCGGCAACCGTGACGTCTTTTATAGTGAAGTGGGTTGAGCCGCACCAGTGGTTGCTAGGTGAGGGGCTGGACTCAGGTTTGGTGTGGGTTGTGGCTGCGGTTTGTGACGTCACAAACCGCAGGAAGTGCAATCGGCCCGTTTCTATCTAAGATAAATAAATCTACTTATAGTAAATAAACCACTGGGTGCATTTTTTTGGCCTTAGGACTGTTTCTTTATGAAGTAAATACCCAAATTTGAGTAAAAAAACATTAAAAAGTGAATTTTGCATGTGTGGTCCCCTTTAAGCCCAAATGAGATGTACTGCATTAGTACCTACTGATACTTTGGCTGCAGCCTTGGCTGTTGCTAAGGCAAAAGCTTGGATGTGGGACGAGTTCGGGTGAAGCCTTGGATAAAGACTCTCGATCGACTCCGAGGAGATTCTGGCAAACTATCAACCGACTGAGGAGGGTAAAGCAGCTCTTTATTAACACTGTGTTCAGTGAAGGTGGAGTGCTGTTGACCTCAACCAGTGATGTTGTCAGGAGGTGGAAGGAATACTTCTCAGATGTCTCAATCCCACCGGCAAGTCTTCCATGGAGGAAGCGGAGTCAGGGGACTTCGGGGTTGGTCTGTCCATAACCGTGGCTGAGGTTGCCGAGGTAGTTAAAAAGCTCCGTGTTGACAGGGCTCTGGGGGTGGATGAAATTTGCCCTGATTTACTTAAGGCTCTGGATGCTGTGGGGGGTTGTCTTGGCTGACACACCTTTGCGACATTGTGTGGACATCTGGGGCAGTGCCACTGGCAGACTGGGGTGGCGGTGGTTCCCCTTTTCAAAAAGGGGGAATGGAGGGTGTGCTCCAATTACAGGGGCATCACTCCACTTAGCCATCCTGATAAGGTCTATTTGGGGGTACTGGAGAAGCGAGTCTGATCGTTGGTCGAACCTCAGATCCAGGAGGAAAAATATGGGTTCTGTCCTGGCCATGGAACACTGGACCAGCTCTTTACCCTAGGTTCACTTAAGGTCCTCAAGGTGTCATGGGAGTTTGCCCATCCAGTCTACATGTGTTTTGTGGACTTGGAGAAGGCATTCGACCGTATTCCTCGGGGTACACTGTGGGTGTGCTCCGTGATTATGGAATTGGGAGCCCGTTGTTTTGGGCTCTTTGGTCCATAAATAAGCGGTGCAAGAGTTTGGTTCACATTGCCGGCAGTAAGTCGGACCCTTTCAGGGTGGGAGTTGGACTCTGCCAGGGCAGCTCATTGTCACTGATTCTGTTCATAACTTTTATGGACGGAATGTGCAGCCAGTGGGTGGAAGGATTCCGGTTTGGTGGCCTCAGGATTCCAGATGATGTGGTCCTGTTGGCGTCATTGTGCCATGATCTTCAGCTCTCACTAGATAAGTTCACAGCTGAGTGTGAAGCAGCTGGGATTAGCACCTCCAAATCTGAGGCCATGGTCCTCAACCAGAAAAGGGTGGATTGCTCTCTTCAGGTCGAGGGTGAGGTTCTGTCTCAAATGGAGGAGTTCCAGTATCTCATTCATTCAACCTTTATTTAGGCAGGTTAATCCCATTGAGCCTTGTGGACTCATTTACAAGAGAGACCTGGCTACAAACAAAGAACGATGACAACAGCAACAGTAGATTTTCCTTGGACAATCAACAATAGACAAACATAAGAGAGAAATACAGATTTTTATTTAATTTAATTTAAACAAGTTAAAACAAAGATGTCAAAAGTAGCAAAACAGACAGATTATAAGGTAGATGTAGAAAATCAAAAACAGGAACATGTCTGCATTGGTTTTTGCCAGGATTCCAACAGATTCTTAAAGCCATTTAGATAAGTCAAGGTCGAGAGCTTCAGATCTTTTTGTAAGATATTCCAGGAAGCCGGAGCAGAGTAGGAGAAGGCTCTTTTGCCAAGCTCAGTCCTCACTGACAGAACACTGCAGGTAATCATGTCCTGAGAGCGCACGCTGTAGCTGCACTCACGCAGAGACATGTAGGAGGAGATGTATGAAGGCAGCACACCAAGAAGTGATTTAAAGATGAAAATGTACCAGTGGAGTGTGCGTGAAGTTAATGATGTCCAGTTAACCAGTGAATACAGGGTGCAGTGGTGGGTACGTTAATCACAGCCAGTTATGAATATTAGTGTACCATGATAGACAGCATCCAACATCTGCAGGGTGCTTGTAGGAGTAGGGTGATTGTAGGAAGATCTCGGGGTTATTCATGAGTGATGGAAGAATGGAGTGTGAGATTGACAGATGGATTGGTCCAGTATTGCGGAGCTCTCTGTTTACCGGTCAGTCTACGTTCCTACCTTCTCCTATGGTCATGAGCTTTGGGTAGTGACTGGAAAAATGATATTGTGGATACAGGCTTTTGAAATTATTTTCCTCCGCAGGGTAGTTGGACTCTCCTTTAGAGATAGGGTGAGAAGTTCAGATATCCGGTAGAGACTCTGTGTAGAACTATTCCTACTTCATATCGAGAGGAGCCAGTAGATCTATTCCTACTTCATATCGAGAGGAGCCAGTTGAGGTGGTTCAGACATCTGGTAAGGATGCTCCCTGGGTCTCTCCCTAGTTAGGTGCTTTGGGCATTTCTGACTGGGAGGTGGCCCCGTGGGAAGACCCAGGACACGTTGGACAGACTATGTCTCGGTTTCCTGAAAAGCTGGAAGCGATGGCTGTGGAAAGAGATGTCTGGGCCTCCCTGTTCAAGCTGCTGCCCCCTTGACCCAACTTCGGAACAAGCGGAAGATAATGGATGGATGCATGGATTTATTGTTGCACGTTATGTATTAAGTCGTGGCCTTGATAACGTAATATTTTTTTTGTTTTTGTCTCTGTCTGTGTTGGGTAATGTGGAGAGACCAACAATATTTGTCTCTGAAACTTCTGGTTTTAAAAGCACAATGTCCAAGTACCGTATTATGCTAACTATGTCTGGCGGTGTGTTTCCCTGTCCTTCAACTCTCTTCTTTTTTTAAAGTTTGTTTGTTAAATAATATTTATATAGTTGGCATAGACCAGAGCTTTGATATCCCCTCCTCAGATTAGGATGTTTTTATTTTGATAACAAAACTGGAGAGACTTAATTACATTTAGACGTAGAGTGTTTAGTTATATTAAAAATGGTAAATAGGCAATTTTGTTTAAACTTACCATTTTTATTATATTTACCCTTTTTAATTGGGTAAAGTCACTATCTTCTTCCACACTTGTGTTTGTTCAAAGTAAACAATTGCTCTTTTTCTTTATATTTTAAAGATGAACATAGAATGTGACTTTATTTGGCTATTTGTGTTCACCACCAGATAATATGGGCAAAGAAAAAAAGTCATGACACGAAAGCAAAAAATTCCTGGAATGCCTTTTGTTTCACGCTATTTATTTGCCCTGTTTACTTGTTTAATTAGAAGCACCTTTTGTTTAATTTGTGACGTATGTGAACGTTCATAACATCCGCCACTTGTAGACATCATGTTTGTGTTGCCTTGGGTTCCAGCTGCTTTCATGTTTTCTTTCATGCTAAAAGTGCTGTATTCATTTTGGGTCTTTTCTACTGTAAGGTGGGCATTTCTTAGTTACAGTTAGTATTTCTGCGGATAAAGGGCTCAGGTAACATCTGATCCAGGTATTTATGAGTTGTGGCACATCTAATCTTTATATTGACTTTTTTAAACCAATCATACACACTCATGCAGATCACTTGTACTCTTAACATGTGGTACTTATAAGCCTATTGGAAACAAAGTTTTGATGATTATTATTATTTTTTTTATTTTTTATTTTTTTTAATACAGTTATTTGGACTACAAGTTTTTGCTGTTACAATCAGAACTATGGCCTAAAGGGAAAAGTTGCTACTTACATAAAATAGCATTTCATTATTTGTGATTGTACATTACATTTTTAAAGCCCTGTGTCACCAGTATACATTTAGGCTTTTGTCAGTTGTAAGCTTTCCTGGACCAAACCTGATCTAATTAAATACATTTAATTCTGACCACCACATGGCGTGATAACGGAATACATTTTTAGAGTGGAAAACAAATTTTAAGAATGAAATGTTACCCACAGCCCGAAACTGAAATGATTATCAGCTGCAAATGATATGTTTGTGTCAATGCTTGACTTGTAGATTAATTTGTGTATGTGTGCTTTGGATGAAGACTGATAGATACCTTGAAAGTTACACCCGAGAGGTCAAGCACATTCCAAAGCACCACAGAGTTCAGTGTTGAACATGAAGGTCAATCCATTACATGTACCCTGCAGACAACATTCTGTCAACAGGCTCATTCCTGCTTTCTCCAATGAAGTCATAATTCCCAGCAGAAAAACAAAACGTCTCTGAAGATATACGCTCCTATCGGTCTTGTATGATCATGTGTCATAGACTCGGGCAACTGTACTGTAACGTGTATCGTGTAATTGGACCTTCTTTAAAAACACAATGCAGTGTGGTAAAGTAATAATAATAATAATAATGAATTCAATTTATAATGCACTTTTCATTAATAAAAATCTCAAAGTGCTACAAAGTGTAACAAAGCAAAGATCAAAATAAAACAAGTGATAAAATCAAGTAAAATCAATAATGATATCAGCTAAGATCAAAGATAAAATCATGTGGAGGCAGAATAGGCTTGCTTAAAAAGAAAAGTCTTTATGCTGCTTTTAAAGTCAACCAGTGACTGTGGAGCTCTCAGGTCGTCAGGGAGGGAGTTCCACAGGCGGGGGGCAGCCACACAGAATGCTCGGTCTCCCATGGTCCTCAATTTGGTCCGAGGAATATGAAGGAAATTACTGTTCTGTGATCGTAGAGACCGGGTGGATGAATATGGTGCAAGAATGTCCTTTAGATAGTCAGGTGAAGTGCCGTGCAAGCATTGATGGGTAATGAGAGCAGTTTTGTACTGAATTCTGTAGGTGACAGGAAGCCAATGGAGGTTATGGAGAATGGGTGTAATATGTTCAAATTTACGAACTCTCAACAGAATCCTTGCTGCACTGTTTTGAATGTATTGAAGTTTCTGAAGGTTTTTGCCAGAGAAACCAATAAACAGGGAGTTGCAGTAGTGTCAAGTAATGAATATTCTGATTATCTGGAGTTTTGCCAAAGGATTCTATATTCAAAAGATAGAGATTGTGATAAGATGTATATTTTCTGTTTCAATGTCTGGGAAAATATCTTTAATTTATAATAATTTTGATGAACTGATTGGGGGTAAAAAAAATATCATCTTGCCCTCTAGGCCGTTTTCTTTCCTGCTGTTGCATGATTCAGGTCAAATTCCTGTGTGTTTTTAAGGACACTGACAAATCATTATTCTTCTTGTGGAGCAGCAATAATTTAGTATGATCTTAGTAACTGCATATTTACTGGTTGGGTTGAATTTTAATTTAATTATATGAAATAGTTAGGGAAGTGTGGTTTACATTTTTTTTTATCATTGTGGCTAGAAGTTTGAGATTGACACAGTAGCTGAAATAAATTCAAAAGACATGTTTATACTTTTAACGTTTTATCTGTTGAATACTGTTCCACTTTGATTATGGTCTCTCGTCGTGGAATGAAGAGTCAGAGTCAGAGTCAGAGAGTCTTTATTGTCATTTGCACCGCATGTGGTACATGTGATGAAAACGAGATTATGTACACAGGGTCCCAGTTACATCCAACAACAAATGCAAGAGAAAAACAGTAATAACATCTAGGATTAACTAAGAAAAACATCAACTAGTAATACACTAAGCCCTAATGTAATAGAAAAACATCATTATAAACAGCAGCACGAACACGAGTCTGTATGAGCAGATGGTCACAGATGAACACAGCAACAAGAAAACAGATCAGCATCAGCATGATGTGATATTTTGCAGTGTTTATTCTTATTGATTATTTATTCATGAGTCTAACAGCCTCAGGGTAGAAGCTGTTCCTCAGTCTAGTGGTTCTACATTTGATGCTCCTCAACCTCCGTCCTGAGGGGAGTGGGGCAAAGAGTGAGTGTGCTGGGTGAGTGAGGTCTTTCATGATGCAGGTGGCTCTTTTCCTGCATCTGGAGGTGTAAATGTCTGTGATGGTGGGGAGACTGACTCCAACAGACTTCTGTGCATCCTTCACCACTCTCTGTAGAGCTTTCCTCTCTGCATCTGTGCAGCCTCCATGCCACACGTTGATGCTGGAGCACAAGATGCTCTCCACTGCGCACCTGTAGAAGGAGGTGAGGACCTCCTTCTAGTATGAAGAGGGGACATTGGAAATGTCCATCCATTCGTACGTCCATATGTGCATGTTGTGAGCATGATAACTTGAACTTCAAACTAACCAACCCATTGTTTGTGGCTACATCTAGGTGTAAAAAAAATTTCCTTTCAAAAAATGGGTTCCCACATCAAAATCCAAGATGGCTGTTGCCATATACGTATCTGTCTCCAGACTCTCATTCGTCACTAAACCACTGAAAAAAAATAGTTGAGTCCCAGTTGAAATGCTTTCTAAAAGATCACACCATCTTAGAGCTATTCCAATCTGGCTTTAAACCTCTCCACAGCACTGAAACTGCCCTTCTGAAGGTTTTTAACAACATTTTCCTAGCCACAGATGCAGGTGATTCTGTGCTGCTTGTCCTATTGGACCTATCCGCTTTTGACACCATCAATCATGAGATCTTCATTGCTAGGTTAGAGCAGAGGGCATCGTGGGGTCAGCCCTCAAGTGGTTCAGATCCTACCTCGCTGACAGATCCTTTTGTGTCTCCATCAAAGATTTTAGTTCAGCATCGGCAGTGCTTAAATGGGGGTACCGCAGGGTTCCATCCTTGGTCCCCTTCTATTTTCTTTATACCTGCTGTCACTAGGTGCTATTTTCCGGAAACATAGCATACCCTTTCACTTCTATGCCGATAAGTGTCAAATTTACTTCCCCTTAAAGGTTCAGTATGCAGTTTCTGTAGAACTGCAGCAGTTAGAAATATTTTCAACAGGCAAAGCATTCTGATCCCTCCCCCTCAGAGCCATATGTGGCTCTGCCCCCTTGTGGTCTGTTGAATTTCAAATTCAAGCTCTGTTTTTATTGGCTGATTCAAATTCAAGCTCTGTTTTTATTGGCTGGTTACAAACTCTGTTTTTATTGGCTGGAAAATGGCGGGTCACCTTTTCTTTTTAGAAATGCTTATTTACCACCTGGAGAAGCAAGGGGACAATATTTTTTTTAAATTTTTTTCAGAGATTACCTGGCTAACATCAGTCTGTCAGGAGGTAGTGACAGAGTGAAGAAATATGTTCATAAAAAAAGCTACATACTGCAGCTTTAAAGGTGCCAACGGCAGTTTCTGGAGAACGCTGGGACTTAGAAATATTTTCAACAGGGAAAAGCATTCTGCTCCCTCCCCCTCAGAGCCATATATGGCTCTGAGGGGGAGCCACAGTCCGTGCTTCTGCTGAACTTGAGATCTGCTCCGCCCCCTGCTGCATGTCTGCTCGGAGCCGCTTCAATATTCTGTGTTTATATGTTAATAAAACGTTCTAAAAATAAAATAAAATCATGAAGCGCTAGTCCAGCACACCAGAAGACCAGGAAATCTTCAGAGCCTCGGGCAGCCACGTTGAACCCTACTTTAATTCACTCGTGACAACTGCATTTCCTCATTCATTGCAGTCGGCAGAGGGAGCGGTACAGAGCGGTGGATGAAGCGATTATTTGACTTTTGAAAAAAAAAAAAAGTCCTGATCAGGGATTAAGAAGGGGAATTTAATACATTTGTGTCACATACAAAACAGTCCTGCATCGCTTTCCAATCCTTTGAACGAGAACGTGCGCGGCACTGGGGCTGGGACAGGTGGGGGCGTGGGTTGGGGCGTGAGAAGCTCTGTTGAGGACAACTGGAACGCAGCTTTATTGGCTGAATAAAAACTCTGTTTTTATTGGCTGGAAAACGGCGGGTCACTTTTTCTTTTTAGAAATGCTTATTTACCACCTGGAGAAGCAAGGGGACAATATCCATCCATCCATCCATCCATTTTCTTCCGCTTATCCGGGGTCGGGTCGCGGGGGTAGCAGCCTAAGTAGGGAGGCCCAGACTTCCCTCTCCCCAGCCACTTGGAGCAGCTCCTCTGGGGGAATCCCAAGGCGTTCCCAGGCCAGCCGAGAAACATAGTCCCTCCAGCGCGTCCTGGGTCTTCCTCTGGGTCTCCTCCCGGTGGGACATGCCCGGAACACCTCACCAGGGAGGCGTCCAGGAGGCATCCTAACCAGATGCCCGAGCCACCTCAACTGGCTCCTCTCGATGTGGAGAAGCAGCGGCTCTACTCCGAGTCCCTCCCGGATGACTGAGCTTCTCACCCTATCTCTAAGGGAGAGTCCAGACACCCTGCGGAGAAAACTCATTTCAGCCGCTTGTATCCGAGATCTCGTTCTTTCGGTCATAACCCAAAGCTCATGACCATAGATGAGGGTGGGAACGTAGATCGATCGGTAAATTGAGAGCTTTGCCTTTCGACTCAGCTCTCTCTTCACCACGACAGACCGGTACAGCGCCCGCTTCACTGCGGACGCTGCACCTATCCGCCTATTGATCTCACGCTCCAGTTTTCCCTCATTCGTGAACAAGACCCCGAGATACTTAAACTCCTCCACTTGGGGCAGGACCTCCTCCCCGACCTGGAGAAGGCATGCTACCCTTTTCCAGCTCAAGACCATGGCCTCGGAGACAATATATATATTTTTTTTTTTTCCAGAGATTACCTGGCTAACATCAGTCTGTCAGGAGATGTGGCAGAGTGAAGAAATATGTTTATATAAAAAATGTTACATACAGCTCTTTTAAGACACAATGGTACACGCTCTATTCAACCTCTGCTTGACGGCCTGGCTGACGTCAAGAACTGGATGGCTTTAAGTTTCTTAAATTTCAATGAGAAGTAGTCTAAAGTCATGTTGTTTCCTCCCAACGACACAATCATCAACAACCACAGCATTGACCTTTCCACTCTAGCCCCATTATAGAAACAGAGTCACTAATCTGGGAGTGATAATGGATCCTTCCTTGAAAATTAAAAGTCATGTAAACGTGATTGTTAAATCCTGTTTTTTCCAGCTGAGGCGGCTGGCTAAGCTGAAGCCCATACTGTTCAAAAACAACCTGATGACAGTACGGTAATACATGCATTCATAACATCCAGGCTCGATTACTGCAACTCGCTCCTGTTTGGTATCGGTCAGACCTCCATTGCACGACTGCAACTGGTCCAAAATGCGGCAGCCCAATTTTTAATCAGTACAGGCAAAAGAGAGCACATTACACCTCTTTTGACCTCCCTGCACTGTATTCTGGTTCACCTTCGAATCCCGTTCAAAATACGCTTGTGTGTTTTTAAATCGCTGAACAGCTCTGCACCTTCCTATCTCACTGATCTTCTGCAGCCGTATGTCCTACCGCGTGCTCTGAGGTCAGCGGACCAGTTGCTCCTAACAGTTCCAGGAACTCGTCTTAAACACAGAGGTGACAGGGCCATCTCTGTTGCAGGCTGCTTCTCAGACAGGCCCCATCCCTCTTGGTTTTCAAATCACGTTTAAAAACCCACTACTATTCCATGGCTTTTAACACTGTATGATTTGTGTTGAACCTGTTTGCATTACACTGTGCTAGTCATTATGTTATTATCTGCTATTATTTTGTTTCTATATTTTGATTTTACGTTGTTATATGCTGTTGTGTGCTTTGCCTGTTTGTTTCTGTTTGTACAGCACTTTAGTTGGCCCTGTCACTTTTTAAAGTGCTTTATAAATAAATTGTATGGTATGGTATACAAACCGGATTCCAAAAAAGTTGGGACACTATACAAATTGTGAATAAAAACTGAATGCAATGATGTGGAGGTGCCACTATCTAATATTTTATTCACAATAGAACACAAATCACAGATCAAAAGTTTAAACTGAGAGAATGTATCATTTTAAGGGAAAAATATGTTGTTTCAAAATTTCATGGCGTCAACAAATCCCAAAAAAGTTGGGACAAGTCCATTTTTACCACTGTGTGGCATCCCCCCTTCTTCTTACAACACTCAACAGACGTCTGGGGACAGAGGAGACCAGTTTCTCAAGTTTAGAAATAGGAATGCTCTCCCATTCATGTCTAATACAGGCCTCTAACTGTTCAATCGTCTTGGGCCTTCTTTGTCGCACCTTCCTCTTTATGATGCACCAAATGTTCTCTATAGGTGAAAGATCTGGACTGCAGGCTGGACATTTCAGTACCGGATCCTTCTCCTACGTAGCCATGATGTTGTGATTGCTGCAGAATGTGGTCTGGCATTATCTTGTTGAAAAATGCAGGGTCTTCCCTGAAAGAGATGACGTCTAGATGGAGCATATGTTGTTCTAGAACCTGAACATAGTTCTCTGCATTAATGTTGCCTTTCCAGACATGCAAGCTGCCCATGCCACAAGCGCTCATGCAAACCCCATACCATCAGTGATGCAGGCTTCTGAACGGAGCGTTGATGGTAGAGCTGCTGCCTCTCAGCGAGAAGGTTGCCGGTTCAAATCCCGGTCCGGGGCCTTTCTGGGTGGAGTTTGCATGTTCTCCCCGTGCATGCGTGGGTTTCCTCCGGGTACTCCGGTTTCCTCCCACAGACCAAAAAACATGCTTGTTAGGCTGATTGGTGACTCTAAATTGACCCTAGGTGTGAGTGTGAGAGTGGATGGTTGTTTGGTGTGAGTGAGACAGGTCCCTCTTGTAAATGAGTCCCCGTGACTCAACGAGGCTAGCCTGTATAAATAAAGGTTGAATGAATGAATGAATGAATGATAACAACTTGGGCTATCCTTGTCCTCTCTGGTCCGGATGACATGGCGTCCCAGTGTTCCATAAAGAACTTCAAATCGTGACTCATCTGACCACAGAACAGTCTTCCATTTTGCCACACTCCATTTTAAATGACCCCTGGCCCAGTGCAAACGTCTGAGCTTGTGGAGCTTGCTTAGAAATGGCTTCCTCTTTGCACTGTAGAGTTTCAGCTGGCAACGGTGGATGGCACGGTGGATTGTGTTCACTGACAATGCTTTCTGGAAGTATTCCTGAGCCCATTCTGTTATTTCCTTGACAGTGGCATTCCTGTTTGAGGTGCAGTGACGTTTAAGGGCCCGGAGATCACGAGCATCCAGTAGAGTTTTACGGCCTTGACCCTTACACACAGCGATTGTTCCAGATTCTCTGAATCTTTTGATGTTATGCACGGTTGATGATGATAACTTAAAAGTCTTTGCTATTTTACGCTGGGTAACACCATTCTGGTATTGCTGCACTATCTTTCTGTGCAACAATGGTGGAATTGGTGATCCTCTTACCATCTTGGCTTCTGAGAGACACTGACACTCTGAGAAGCTCTTTTTATACCAATCATGTTGTCAATTGACCTAATTAGTGTTAATTGGTCTTCCAGCTGTTCGTTATATGCTCAATTTCCTTTTTCCAGCCACTTATTGCTACTTGTCCC
>JBBPBX010002029.1:55065-72027 GCA_038048925.1 Garcialebias charrua | reverse complement strand
CTGACCTACAGAATCTCACTGACCTATAGAACCTCACTGTCCTACAGAACCTGACTGACCTACACAACCTCACTGAACTACACAACATCAGTGACCTACACAAACTCACTGACCTACAGAACCTCACTGTCCTACAGAACCTCACTGACCTACACAACTTCACTGACCTACACAACCTCACTGACTTACAGAACCTCACTGACGTACACAACATCAGTGACCTACACAACCTCATGGACCTACACAACATCAGTGACCTACAGAACCTCACTGACCTACAGAACCTCACTGTCCTACAGAACCTCACTGACCTACAGAACCTCACTAACCTACATAACCTCACTGACCTACAGAACCTCACTGACCTACAGAACATCACTTACCTACACAACCTCACTGACCTACAGAATCTCACTGACCTACACAACCTCACTGACCTACACAACATCAGTGACCTACACAACCTCACTGACCTACAGAATCTCACTGACCTGCACAACCTAACTGACCTACATAACCTCCCTGACCTACATAACCTCACTGACCTACACAACCTCACTGACCTACACAACCTCACTGACCTACACAACCTCACTGACCTACACAACATCAGTTACCTACACAAGCTCACTGACCTACAGAACATCACTGACCTACAGAATCTCACTGACCTACACAACCTCACTGACCTACAGAATCTCACTGACCTACACAACCTCACTGACCTACACAACATCAGTGACCTACACAACCTCACTGACCTACAGAATCTCACTGACCTGCACAACCTAACTGACCTACATAACCTCCCTGACCTACACAACCTCACGGACCTACACAACCTCTCTGACCTACACAACCTTACTGACCTACACAACCTCACTGACCTACACAACCTCACTGACCTACACAACCTCACTGACCTACAGAACCAACCTCACTGACCTACAGAACCTCACTGACCTACACAACCTCACTGACCTACACAACCTCACTGACCTACACAACCTCACTGACCTACAGAACCAACCTCACTGACCTACAGAACCTCACTGACCTACAGAACCTCACTGACCTACACAACCTCACTGACCTACAGAACCTCACTGACCTACAGAACCTCACTGACCTACAGAACCTCACTGACCTACACAACCTCACTGACCTACAGAACCTCACTGACCTACAGAACCTCACTGACCTACACAACCTCACTGACCTACAGAACCTCACTGACCTACAGAACCTCACTGACCTACAGAACCTCACTGACCTACAGAACCTCACTGACCTACAGAACCTCACTGACCTACAGAACCTCACTGACCTACAGAACCTCACTGACCTACAGAACCTCACTGACCTACAGAACCTCACTGACCTACAGAACCTCACTGACCTACAGAACCTCACTGACCTACAGAACCTCACTGACCTACAGAACCTCACTGACCTACAGAACCTCACTGACCTACAGAACCTCACTGACCTACAGAACCTCACTGACCTACAGAACCTCACTGACCTACAGAACCTCACTGACCTACAGAACCTCACTGACCTACAGAACCTCACTGACCTACAGAACCTCACTGACCTACAGAACCTCACTGACCTACAGAACCTCACTGACCTACAGAACCTCACTGACCTACAGAACCTCACTGACCTACAGAACCTCACTGACCTACAGAACCTCACTGACCTACAGAACCTCACTGACCTACAGAACCTCACTGACCTACAGAACCTCACTGACCTACAGAACCTCACTGACCTACAGAACCTCACTGACCTACAGAACCTCACTGACCTACAGAACCTCACTGACCTACAGAACCTCACTGACCTACAGAACCTCACTGACATACAGAACCTCGCTGACCTACAGAACCTCACTGACCTACACAAGGCGAGACTTATTCTTGCAGATCCTGATCACCACTCCACAGTGAGTTCAGGTGTCTTCTATCTGGACATAGGTATCTGCTGCCCAGATGTAGAACAAACAGACTGAACAACTCTTTCATCCCTGTAGAGATCAGTTTTCTCAACAAACACTGATGACTTCTGTTATTTTAATGTGTCAATGTCTTGTCTATTGTGGATGTTTTAAGTGCCCACTGTCTGAAATAAATTGCCCCTCTGGGATAATAAAGATTATTGAGCTTGATATTAAATTCATTCAACCTTTATTCAAACAAGTTAGTCCCATTGAGCCACAAGAACTTGTTTACAAGAGAGACCTGGAAATGTTTCCATGATCTGTCCTTTTATTCTAATCATTCTTGATGTGACTATAAGTAAGAGACGATAGTGGAGAGAGGTCATCTTTTATTAAATGGTAAGTGGAAATGGTAAATGGAGCTTACTTATATAGCGCCTTCCAGCCCCCTATGAGGGGCCCCAAAGCGCTTTACAGCACCAGCCATCCACCCATTCATACACCCATTCATACACCGGTAGCGGTAGTCTGCCATGCAAGGCCAGCCAGTCCTACCGGACTTTGTTTTTATTATAGTGGAGACTTCTGAATGTTGTGGTAGATGCAGTGATTGTTCCTCGTAAGGATCCTTGAGAAATGTTCACCTCCAGCAGCTCCCTGTGGGCAGCTGCTGGGTTCAGATCTGAAACAGTTTGCCGGTAGAAGTCGAAAGGACCCCCGATGAGTTCTCTACAAAACTAACCTTTTCAGTTCGGGAAGTCAGAACGGGTCAGAACCGCCGACAGGTGACGGTGTTGATTAATGTGAACATGATCTTTTGGTTGATCTTCTGTGAGCTGCTGGCTGTTCTCCAAAGCTTCGTAAATAAACCTGATGAAGTCCACAACTCATAGTTTGGGAATCACTTTATACCACTGTATTCACCGTACCAAGAGTATCTAAGGAACATGTTTTCTGACCTAATGTATCATGTAGTGGCATTAAGGTGGTATATGTTTACTTTATGAAGATTAGTGAACTTGATTGAACATATTTATGGCAAAAAGAGTTTGAAAAACTAGATTGTTTTGTAAACTGCTAGAGAACATTTTTTAGTTATCAAAACGCTAATATGAGTGATCATAAAGCCACTTATTAAACACTAAAATTATTGTGAATATTTCTGTTTTACAGTGGCAGATGCCAAATCATCTCAGCTGGACTTACCGCTTGTTTTGCTACCCCCAACCCTTGATTCTGGAAAATTTCATATTGTGGCCAAATTTTCAAACATTCTTTTTCATGTTTATTTTAAAGGTATTGTGACATGATGTTGGAACTATGCATAAAATTGCACAACATATGTACAGTATGTTGTATCATTCAACTATGTTCGTTTTTACAAGCAAAATGATAAATGAATTGAAATTTGATTTAAAAGTTATTTTAAACTTTGCGCCGTGTTTCGTCACGGGACATCCGGGAACTTCCGCATACGACGTCTGTGACGTGGCCAAAGGAATGTCTGCTCGAACGCACATTGTACATAACAATGGCGGAGAATATAGAATCCGACGAATTTAGAAATTAGAGTGAAGATTTGAGCGATTTGTCTTCAGTTTGGGAAGCCAAAGTTATTTCGAGTGATGAACAAGAAACAGCAGCTTCTAATTTAGGTCTGCAGCCGTATTTATTTGAGCTTTTATGTTCTGGAAGTGAGGGGGAGTCCCGAGTTTGCAGCAGGAAGTTTTCGAGGGTGAAGGGATTGAACCCGATCTAAGTCGTCTATAGCACTGAAAGGTAATGCGTTAATTAATCATCTAATAATTATTCATTATTCATTATAGTTTAAAAAAATGAGTCCCTTTGAAGTATCCGTTTTATTTTATACATTTATTCTAACATAAGTTCTGAAAAACATCATTCATATTTCCAACGATGTAATGTGCAAGTTTAACTGCACTGAATGTTCACTATATATTAAAATAGTTTATATGTCAATCATCACATCAAAAACGAAATTTCTGTCAAATTCTGTCTAAATGTAAATTTATTATTAAAAAACATAAGAACCTCTTCACTGCTTTCAGTCTGATGACTAATGTGGGCTCAGGTTCCCAGTGGTTGCTATGGGAGTTTTAAAGTGGGTGGACTGGACCGTGTCAGAACCGTGCTACTTCCAGCTCCAGACAGACCACACGCCTGTTCATTTAGCCCTACTGGATGAGGTATAACAGCATTAGCAGATGAAAAGGTGATTTAAATGAATCTTAAATGTGTTGGCCCAAACATTTGAAAATGAAACTCTCCACACAGATGTGTCACCAGCTGCTGCACCCGCAGGTCCTCCAGCTGCTCTTTGAGACAGAGCATTCTCAGCTGGACGTCATGGAGCAGGTGGGGCTCTGTGGTGCTGTTTTACACTGTCACGCCTAATATTTCACTTCTCAGCTGAAGTATTAAAGATTTGTTTCAACTCCAGCAGGAGCATAGGTGTAATTTACACGGGGGATGGGGGGGATTTAACCCCCTCAATAATTGGATCCAGTCAATATAACCCCCCCAATAGAATGGCATCATTCATTTCAAGCTCCCGGATTAACTGGAGGTGCACGCGGAGCCGGAGCGCGTTTCAGCTGAGACTGCTCTCTCTCTGCGTAAAAGCTGTCGTTTGGTTCTCAGCCTCCCCCTCCTCCACCCCCCTCCAGCAGCAGCCGGGGACATGTTTTCCACAAGCTAACTTTGCATTACCGTAACTCTGCAACGGTTTGGGCTATCAGAAAAATTCAAACGGTGTTTGAAAGAAAACAAAGTGCGCCTTATGGCTGTTTTGGTGGTATTACGGTAATTGCCTTGAAACTGCCTGCAAGTGAACATTTAAGCATAATTGCTGAAGATGACATGTAGGGTTTTACTCTGCTCTTGTCATATTATGGCTGTATTTGAATCATTTGTTGTAATTTTTCCTAGTTAAACTGTAGTGAACCAGGTAAATACACACTCTTTGAAAATTGTGAAATTGAGGTATGTTATATAATAAATCTTAAAAATGTAAAATATGTGTTATGGCTGAAAAAAATGCAGAAAAATAGTGAGTTTTTTTCTTACTTGTTGAACCTATGTGGAACAAAAAAGGAGCAGAATAAATACAGAGAAAACAGGAAAGTTAAGTAAATCACAGTAAATCACAGTAAAAGCATTACAATATATTTTAACCCTAAAATATCCTGAATCATAAAAAAAGTTATTTATTNNNNATATATAACCCTAAAATATCCTGAATCATAAAAAAAGGTATATATATATATAACCCTAAAATATCCTGAATCATAAAAAAAAGGTTATTTATTCGATAAATAAATAAATAGGTAGAGAGCATAACCCCCCCAATGTTAGACCTAAAGTTACACCCTTGAGCAGGAGCTGAAGAAGACTCTGCTGGACCGAATGGTTCATCTTCTTTGCTGTGGCTACGTCCTGCCTGTCGTCAGCTACATCTGCAAGTGTCTGGAGAAACTCAACACAGACATCTCCCTCATCAGATATTTTGTTTATCGTTTCTGGTTTTCCTGTGAAATAAATTAAATTACTGAAAGCCATTGTCAATGTTTAATTTGCTTAGTTTATTAGTAGCTACTTTTGTTCCATACATTGTGAAAACCTCTCTATAGTTGAGAGATTTTGGACATTCTTTCATATGAAAGTATTATGAGTTTGGAAAGTGGCGTGTCAACTGGGATGTGGTCCTGTTTTATTTGGTGGTCGCCTGTCCCTCTGGTCTGGTGCACGTCTGTTTGAGGAGTGAGTTTGAAGTGTTTCTTACTTGCAGTTGTTTTGGGGGTGTTGTGTTTTACTGCTTGTACATTTTTCTTCTGACTTTTCTGTGATTGCAGATTTTTTTATTTATATTTTTGTAGCATTTTTCTGTAGCATTTGTTTTTGTTTTGTTTCCATTTGGACTTTGCATTGATGTGTGTTTGCACCTTTAGCTGTTTGCGGCTCATTTGCACCTTTCAGTCACCGTCATTTTAATTAAAACAGCTGAAGAAAAATATTACCCATAACTGACCGGTCCTAAACACACAACATAGAAAACTAAATAGATTAATGACTCTTAAACTGTTGTTTAATCTCATCATAAATTGTCACAATATATAACGGTCACAGAACCTTTTTTTATTCAACCTTTATTTAAACAGATAAGTCACATTGAGCATCAAAGACTCATTTACAAGTGAGACCAGTTTGGACAGACAATAAAAAGTGATGAAAATGACACATAGGGTTTGGAGACAAATAAAATCCGTACATGCTCTTATCTTTAGCTGAAGGTTAAAAGCATGATAATGGGGGAAAAAAACGCACACACGAGCACATAATGACATCGACATTCTGCAGGGGAGGGGGATGGAAGGGCGGTGAGCGTGTCCAGAGACAACACACAGAGGAACTGTGAACGATTACAAAATGCTGTTTAATCCAAACAAAGTTCTAACTTCTAGTAAAGTTACACAAGTAGTGGAAATACTTATATTATATTATATTATATCATACTTGCACTAATGTTTGTATTACATCACTGCCTATAATCATAATACTGTTTACATTCTCTGTTTACATTTATTAATACTGTTTACTTTTATTACTACTGCTTACATGTAATTACTACTGTTTACATTTACACTACTCTAATATCTACACCACTGCTGGTACATATACAGTGTGCTCTGAACGGTCTTATTTAGGGATGCCCAATGTGCCTTACTGCATATGCCACTTTTTGCCTCTATAACAACATCAACTACTACCTCATACATATACTGTGTACATTAACTCATACGCTGCTTTGCCACTTTGCAAATGTCAATGCTAGAAACCTTTAGTTTATTTTAGTTATACTTTTTATACTCTTTTTTTATACTAGTATGCAAAAACTCAGGACAGTATTATGTTCATTAAATGTTTAATGTTTTAGTTTTAGAGTTGGTGTAAATTTTCATACTCTTATACCACTATGCAAAAAACTCAGGACAGTGTTAGTTTTACTATTTTATGCTTATGTCTATTATTATATGTTTCAGTGTTTCAATGTTTAGATGTTTACTGTTGCACCGAGGGACTGAGAGAAACGCAATTTCGGTCCTGTGTATGTCCTGTACAGTACATATTGCAGATCTGACAATAAAGTTGACTTTGACTTTGACTTGACTTTGAAATGTTTTGTAGCTACATGTTTGAGGCACAATTCAGACTTTATACCATCAAAACAAATCCAACCATTATAGTTGTAGAATGTGGCACAACATTATGTATGAAGAGTTTAAAATAGTATATTTTATATAATATGGAGTAAAGGAATGAAAATAAAGATCCCTGTTGATCGTGGTGTGGTGGCAACAACATTAGCGAGGCACAGCCAGCATCCTGAACTCCTCAGGGGAATAAGTGAAGCCCATGATACCATCCATACTGGGCATTTCTCCTGGAACAGGAACGATGGTGAAGCGTTGCATAACAGTTGCAAAGAAAAGGAACAACTCCATTTTGGCCAGGTTCTCCCCGATACACGCACGTTTACCTGCAGTGAAATATTAGTGAAAATGGCTCCATGTCTACAGTGATGGTGACATATTTTAATGTAACAAAGTATTTCAAAATCAGACTTATTAATGAAAAGCAAGAATAGATCATAAAGATTAAAAAACAACCTGCTGAGAACGGTAAGAAGGCATCTTTTTTGAAGAATTTTCCATCTGAATCCAAAAAATGGTCAGGATTAAATACATCTGGAGTCTCCCACTCATTCTTATCAAACAGCACAGATGCAAGGACCGTAGTACTAGATGTTCCCTGGACAAGAAGAGAAAACATGTTGATCTCATCGGAGTACAGATATGTTAATCACCCAGAAGGAACGGTTCATTTGGGGCGTAATTTGGTTCACACATGGATCAACAGCAGATATGTTAATGGCAGAGCTTTGTTAATGAGCTGTATGCTAATGTCCCACATTGCTGGGAATTTAAAGAGTAAATGTTTGTAGTTTTGAGATAAGTGGTTTTCTGGACTGGAGGTGAACAGGGATTACACATAAACCTTAATGTTTTTTGTGCTTCACATTCAAGTGGGGAGAAGTTACACTGTGTAGAAGAACAAAGGTAGTTCTTATAAATAAAGCCAAAAAAATACTGATACAGTACACTCAAATAATGAGTGTATTCAGTCAGTTTACATTTAAACAATTTTACACAAAGTTTAAATTTCTTTAAGTTTTTTTAATTATTTTATTTTTAGTTTAAACTTCTTTAAGTTTTTAATTATTTTAGTTTAAATTTCCTTGTTTTTTAATTCTGTATTTTTAGTTTAAATGTCTTTAAAGTTTTTAAAATCTTTTACTCTACTACCCACAAAACTTTTTTTTTTCAGATGAGCCTGAATTGTTGTAAAGGTTGCAAACATGGTGAGGGCCCATTTGCATTGGTTGCGTTTTTCCTACTAAAAGTTTAGACCCAGAGGTTTTTTCGTGCCAATCATCTGCATAATCCGCCCGGCAGAGCTTTACGATCTGCCAGTCAACACCTGCTGGAGGTGCCTCGCTCAAGGTACAAACAATGGGGAGACCGGTCATTTTCTGTTGCCGGCCCTAAAGCCTGGAACAGTCTCCCCCTTGAGCTGCGTGCCACCTCTGATCTGACTCTGTTCAAAACCAGACTGAAGACCCACTTGTTCAAAAAAGCTTTCAGTGTGTAACTTTTATTACTTTTGGTATTTTAATATGTAGCATTTTTTATTTCCATTGCCTTTCTATTTCCACTTGTTCAAATAAGCTTCCAGTGTGTAACTTTTATTACTTTTGGTATTTTAATATGTAACATTTTTTTATTTCCATTGCCTTTTTATTTCCACTTGTTCAAAAAAGCTTTCAGTGTATACCGGTAACTTTTATTACTTGTGTTATTTTAGTGTTATTTTAGTATGTAGCATTTTTTATTTCCATTGCCTTCTTTTATTGCTGTTGTTTCCTATTCTATTTTCATTGATTTATTATTCCAGTTTATCCATCTTTTTATCCTGTTAAGCACCTTGGTCAATGCAAGGCATTGTTGGAAGGTGCTATACAAATAAAGTTTATTATTATTATTATTATTATTATTATTATTATAATGCGAAACAGTTTTAAATGATAAAAAGGGCAGACTGTTAGAGTATTTTAATGTTTGGCATCTAAAAACTTATAGTATGAAACAATGTATCTGTTCACTCCCTGAGAAATATTTGTCTTACACAATACTTGTTTACTGAAGAAACAGAAGATCAAAATAATGTTCTTTGTTTCAAGACCTGTTGTTCCTGACTCAGCCAAAACTGAGTACATCTATTGTGTGAAAACTGTTCGAACCAGTTCTCTTGCAAAAATACCCACCCACCAAAGTGGATAAAAGGTTGGTGTCGGCTTTTCCAAATCGGACTCGTTCTCCGCCTGTTTTAGGAGACGTTTCCCACTTTGCAAAGTCAATACCCCATGTTAACTCGTCATTTGTCTGATCATCTTTGTAGAAGCTGCAGGGTTGGTTTGAAAACCCATCAGAAACCATACCGGATCAGTCGACGCCCGGGTTAACGACGACTGCTCACTCTACCTGCCAGGACCAAGGGCGTTCAATTCAGTGGTGTAGTCTACGTGATACGTGGGTATACGGAGTATACCCACTAGAAAATCTTGAGAATTTCAGTATACCCACTAAAAAGTTCCCAATGATATATTACATATATATCACATCCAAACCCTGTCTCATTTTTCAGCACTTTTATTGTCTGTCCAAACAGGTCTCACTTGTAAATGAGTCTTTGAGGCTCAATGTGACTCATCTATTTAAATAAAGGTTAAATGAATGAATGAACATATCATTAGGCATGCATCATTGATATGGTAAATGGCAGTTAAACACTTCCGTAACAGTCTATTGGTATACATGTACATTATCTTTTGGAATTTGGAAATGTTCAATATGTTTAAAAATCGAAATAAATTGATAAATTGATTACATTGTACCAACCAGTTTACTTTCGTTTCTAAGCACATTATACGGACCAACTGGGGTAAAGTTAGTTTTACGTTGGACATCGCGATCAGTGGCTTCAATGGTGTCCAACGTCGAACATAAAACTAACTGCAGTATACCCACTACAAAAATGTAGACTACACCACTGGTTCAATTTAACTCCATGAAAACACCCCTCTCAAAAACTACACACTTTAAACACCCCCTCCCCTCTGACAGGGTACATTGTTGAACAACTTGTTTATCAAAATTATTGCAATGCAGTCACAAGATTTTTCAGCGCATGCAGTTTAAGTTAATTTCCACCACTTTGTCTAGGTGCCTATTGGTCAGTGAGCATATTCATTTTTGTAAAATGTACTAGATATTTGTCTCCTGAGGATGTTGGTAATATTCTCCTACCTTGGGGATGAAGTATCCTCCCAGTGTTGTGTCTTTACTGGCCATTTTTGGAAATCCCAGAGGAACAATGTTTCCCATGCGTTGACTCTCATGAATGGCAGCGTCAGAATAGGGTAGGTTGGGTCTATCAGACATGGTGGGCTGACGGGACTGTCCGATTACCCTATCTATCTCTGCCTGGACCTTCCCTGAAAGAGAAACAGAGTTAAAACTTTACTAAGATGCCTAAAGTTTGTCATAAGCTACCATTCACTGGAATTTTTTTCCCCCTTTATGTAACGAATAGAAACTAACTCTGTATCTCTGGGTAGTTCATCATGTAGATCAGGGCCCAGCGTAACGTGTTGGCAGCTGATTCTGTTCCAGCCTCAATCAGGTCAAGGGTGGAAAGCAGCAGAGTATCAGTGTTAAACCCAGCCCGGGGATCTTCTTTGGTCTAAAGTACCATAAAAAAAAATAGCTGTTATTTTATCACATTATATATTTTGCTAACATAGACTACAGTACTTTGTTTATTAATAAGCTCAGTACAGATTATTTCAAGGAAATGTAACTTCCAATATTTTTTCCATAGTTTTATTCTCCTCTACACTACTCCAGATGTTTTAAATACATATTCTTATTTCCAATTTATACTTTTGTTTTTTTTTACACATTTAAACAAAAATGTTTAAATAGCCATGATGCACCACTAGGTGGTAAAGATATTCCATCTATTAACCGTGATCCGTATTTAATGGCAACTGGATCTGGAAAAAGTGAGACAGACCTAAAGCAAATAGCTTTTATTTTTGTTGCTGACTCTATGACACTTATGGTCCTCCACTCAAGACATCAATTTAAAAGACACCCCCAGGAAATTGGCCATTAGTTTTATAGGTCCTTTTTGCATTGTAAAGATCAACTCTTCTGTGGTCAGACTCAAATTACCCACCTCTATGCGCATCCATCCTATGTTTCCCAAGTGAAACCCATCTGTAAGAGTTCCTTGTGCCTGCATATAGACCACCCTCCACCCCATGACACATTGATAACCATCCAGCCTTCATGGTCTGTCACATCCTGGATGTAAGGGTGCATTCACACCAGCCCTGTTAGTCTACTTTAATCAAAGTCTCCGTTTGCCTAGAAAGTTTGGTTCATTTGGTGAGGTGTGAATGCGCAGTCACACTCTGATGCGGACCAAAAAAGCGAACTCTGGTCCGCCCAAAAACCTAGGTCTCCGTTCGGTTGAAGTGAACTCTGACGCAATTCAAATGCATTGTGAATGCAAGCAGACCAGAGACCTCTCCAAAAGCAGGAAATTCTTCTTCTCGCTTTCAAAGCTATCCATAATCTTTCCCCTCCTTACCTATCTGACTTCCCACACATCTCCATCCCCTCTCACTCTTTCAGAGCCTCCTCTTCGCTACACCTCCATGTACCCTCTGCCCACCTCTCCAACATGGGGAGACCAAAACGAATGTGCATTCTCCATGGTCTTCTACCTTATCTTCCACTCTTGCTGAGTCCATAGTTGAAAATGTTTGTTTGGCACATGAGCCACAGACAAAGCAGAAATTCAAAAACCGTTAAAATTTGATGCCACTCCATTTTTTAATTTATTTCCAGAAGCAAGTTGCACTCATTGTCTTGTACAGAGGTTTTCATGTTGTTTCCTTCAGTAGTTCTTGGTGCAGCGCCACCATGCCACCACATGTGAGGGAGGAACAGGTTGGTTCAATTGACTCAGTGCAGTGTGAATGTGAATCACACCAGCTGAAAATGTAAACAAATGTTCCAAATTCAGGTCCCCAATCGAACCGAGTCTACCGGACTATCAGGTGTGAAAACGACCTAAGATGCAGAAGTTGGGGATTCCCATACCTGGTCGACTGGGAGGCACAGCCCCAAGGAGAGATCTTCAATTTGCAGGCCATTCATTTTAGATCCAAGCTTCATCTCCTCGTTTCATAGAAATCACCCATCTGAGAGACATCGGAGATTGCCTAAAGGTGATTCTTGCAAGGGGGTACTGTGGGGTTCCAGTGTTTTCCTCATGCAGATTCCTGTGTGCTGGGCAGTGCTCACAAGCAACAGCTGTGGTCCATTTCCTTTGATGAGCTCCAGGAGTATAAGAGGCAGTGGAAGTGTTCCTTTCCCTGCTGGGACATTAGATACCACGGCTGCTGCTTATTCACCACCTGCTCTTGTCGAGGGCAGATGCCTTTCTACTCCTCTCCATCCTCCACTTTGATGTTTTGTCCTGTCTGAGAAACTGCTTCTGAGCCTCTCTCTACATCTCTTCTGAACCTTAATTGTATGGATCTTGTCAGTTGGTCTCAATGCAAGTGACTTTTTTTTCCCTCAACAATGAGTCAAGCTTCAGGCAAGCTGAACTACCTGGATGACACGTATGCAGATAGACATGTCTCTGGTGGAAGTGCAATGTGATTTATCTACAGTATTTCTGCCATTGATTGAGGATGCCGAAATTGCATATACAAAGTAGTTGGATTTATGATAACAGGTTTCCTGTTTTTGGAATTGTCTTGTTCCTGGTTTATGAACATAAAAAGAAGACGGCCGCAACTAATCTGGCTTGGTCAGGCTGCTGCCTTTGTGAAGGTTTGCTCCGTGTCTCGAGCGCCCAGACTCATTGCTTAGTGGACTGGGGCACAAATTGGATGTGATTTGTGATCATCTCAGGCCATATGCGGCTCCTAGGAATCATTGGCAGGATGGATCAAACCTCTGGGAACATTATCAGGTACGGATCAGTGGTGTGTCCACTTAATTTGGATGTTTCAGAATCTATGTGAGATCAGCAAAGACTCAAGGAAGATAAAATTCAGTAAAGTTCTGCCTGTCTCCAAAACAAACATTGTTTATCTGAATTTGGCTCCCTCGGCTGGCCTTGCAGGCCATCTTATTTCAATTCGCCTGGAGGCTCTGTAATCTGATGCTCTGCCCCCCTCCCTCCCACTGAGGAAGTCCACGGACCAACCAGGGGGAATCAGCTGAATAAACATTATGTCATTTCAGGACTCTTGGTTTCTCAGTGGAGCTGTCCTTGGCCACTCCTCGACATCCCCTAAGAATGTTTACGGATCTCACAAGAGGCTCTGTAATCTGATGCTCTGCCCCCCTCCCTCCCACTGAGGAAGTCCACGGACCAACCAGGGGGAATCAGCTGAATAAACATTATGTCATTTCAGGACTCTTGGTTTCTCAGTGGAGCTGTCCTTGGCCACTCCTCAACATCCCCTAAGAATGTTTACGGATCTCACAAGAAGGACCTGGCTGATTATTCTATCCTCATCAGAACTCCTACAGTGCCTCTGGGAGCATCCTTGGGCATTCTCACCACCCTTGTCTCCCTTTTGCCACATCTTATTTGGTTGATATTGTAGCCTTCAGTGAGTGGATACTAAGACCAACTAATACACCTTTACTGTTTTTCCTAAAGTCCAAAGACATAAATTACGGTGACCAGGCCTTTTTGGTCATTGCGCTCAGAATCTGGAACCAACTACCTTGCGCTTCATCACTGATCTGGGCCTTTTTTAATCTGATCTTAAAATGTTTTTATTCAGACAGGCATTTAATACCTAGTGGCACTCTGGCATTTTGGTATTGCTTTTACTATTTGTTTTAACTTTTGCACTGTGAAGCCCTTTGTGCACCTTGTGGCAGATGGATAGGGCTCTGTAAATAAATGTTGAGTGATCTTTCTGAATTATTGTCTTTTAGTGTATCAAATGGCCATTCATAACTAAATCAAGATATACACCTGGTTTAATTAAACTGTATGTCATAAACTTTGTATTGCATAAACTGTTACCTTTTTCACCTCTGCCAGGTATGCATCAATATAATCTCGAGGATCATCCGGATTCCACTCCTCTTGATGTTTCTCTAGTTCCTTCCTTAGATAAGCGATGATCTGCCTGTAGTTTGAGTGGACTGTCTGGTGGGGTCCTGGCAGATACTTCATCAAGCCAGGAAAGACATCAAACAGCTTTGTGGCAGGACAAACGCTCAGATCAGTTGAAGACAATCACAATTAAAGGTTTTCTTATAAGTTTGTACTATATGTGTGTCTGTCTATAAATGCACAACAATTAAAAAATAATTACCTGAGCCCGAAATGAGCCTGCAAGCACAATGGCTTCATTGTCCAACTCCAGAAATTTGCGAAAGCTTGGATCTGAGTATTCAAATCGATGTCCAAAGACCACCGAGCAGATGATGTTACTCACTGCAATTTTTATAGTGTAGTGTGGATTGAATGGTCTTCCTGGAAGTTTTGGAAATTAAATTGAAGTCAGTGAATCACATGAAATAAAACACTTTAGTAACTTCAAGAACAGTTTACTTGCCTTGTTCCTCTTTAAAGGCTTCACAAAGAAAGTTGCACTCCACTTCAATGCTTTGTTCTAATCTCTTCTGTCCCTCTCCAAAGTAACGCAGATGACTGTTGGCAAATTTTCTCTGCTTCTTCCATACAAGTATCCGTTGCTCAGAACAATGCCTAATGGAATGTGACATCAAATAAAAACATACTTTTCTGTACAAATATTTATGCATGAATATCCTTTTGTATTGTCCTTTGGAAAGAAAAAAATCAACCGGACATTTATTTTTGTCTGTGTTTTTATTTATTACTTTATTTTGATGCAGTCAAACATGATTTTTTTTTTCTGAGAAAGCCTACAAATTCTACTTTATTTAATTTTCAGAATTTTTTTCAAATGTTTTCATAACCTCACAGTAACTAAGTTCACTACAATCATGAGTTCCTGACGGGGAAAATTGGCCATGTTAGAATACACCGTAAATAAAAAATGTATTCCCATTTTTATCATATCATAAAACAATGAATTCCTCTCAGTAATATATTTTTTTCTATTCAACTCTATCTCTATACATTTGATTGTTATATTAGTCCAATATTGTGCTTCGTTTTTATAGCTGAGAGCCTCTGTTTTAGTTTGGATGTAAAGAGCAAAATTTTGCTTTTAATATGTACAAGTAAACATTTAGTACTTAACAGCTGTTTCGCATGCATGCAGGCTGCAGCATCAGACATTCACTGGCTCAATGCCGTCAGTTTCACCGTAGTGAGTGCACCGTGCTCCGGCTGCTTGCTATAGTACATCCGGGTCAGTATGTGACTGTTTCTACCATGGGCAGTTTTAAAGAATGATAAAGAAAGTAATAAATTAAATTATTAGGGGAAAAAACCTCCATGTATGAAGACCAGGAGACGTGAGTGAGTTTGACTGAAAACAAGGCCTCATTTTCAGCTGATGGATGTGAAGGGCCCAGGGGTCTAGAGGGTCTTCAGAAAACTCCGGTCTTGAATTGTGAGGGTCAGAGTTTTTGTAAGTTTATTCATCTTTTGTGTTCACTGGTGGTATTTCTTGAGTTTTCATCAGCACCTCTGTGCTTCCTTCTCTTCTGCTTCTGCTCTGGCTCCGCCCACTCACCGGTTCCAGTTTGTCTCCCAGCCAAGTGTTTGTGATTTTGTTCATTAGTCGTCATTATATGCCATGTTTTCATAAGTTAGCATTGCATAGCTTAGTGTCAGTCTTGGCTCTGCGCTAGTTTTTGATCAACTGTTAGTTTTGTGGCCACATCAGCCTATTGGTTTTGTTTTGAAAATCAAAACCTGTTTGTTATTTTAATATTCGAGTCCAGACCAGTCTGTCTGCATTTTGTGTCTCGCCAAACGTAACACAAACCACAACAGGAATTTATATAATTTCTTTTATAATTATAAACATATTTTTGGGCTTACTAATGAGGGGAAATACTTTTAATTTTCTTTCAAAAATTGCCATAAAATAAATATTTTGTAAATTTTTGAATAACTGAAATGTGTAGATTTTAAAAAAGGACAATTAAATATGTTAAATTTTTAAAAAGGCATTTTTTTCATTTACCCTTTATTTATACAGGTTAGTCTCATTGAACCCAAACAACTCATTTTCAAGAGAAACCTGTTGAGGGAGCAGGTTAAGGGCCTTGCTCAGGGGCCCAGAGTGGGGTGAATGAGGGTGGAGGCAGGTGTAGGTGCTTCATCTTTTTCCACCCACATTTTTTGATGTTGTCAGTACCGGGGCTTGAACCGGCGATCTTCCGATCACAGGCCCACCATCTCTAACCACTGCGCCACCACTCCCAAATTAAAACTTGATATTTTTATTTCAGGTTGATAGCTCTAAAATACTGACTAGTGTGTGTATACATATACATTGGTATACACACACACACACACACACACACATATGTATGTACAGTATAGTGTGTTTAAGCTATTAAACAAGGAGCTCAGTTTTCCCCTCAAGAGCATGAATGGTCATAAAACTAACACAAGGGTTAAGGTCTTCCATTATCGCTCCTTAATCTCAGTTGTGCTGACTTTGGTTTAAAATCTACAATCTGACATCCTTAACCAAACTCATTACTTGATGATCCTTCATCACTAAATAGGAACAAAGGTTTTGAGTATGCATGTTCACGCGCTCACCAAGACCACTGTAGATAGCATCAAAAAGAGGAACAGCAGGTCGGTCAATAAAGCTGTCC
>JBBPBX010002029.1:10952-38466 GCA_038048925.1 Garcialebias charrua | reverse complement strand
TTTCTTTATTGTCATTCTTTTCACATGTGGTACATAAGGTGGCATGAAATTAAAGGTCCCATTTACACCCAAAAGTAGCAAACGTACAAAGTAGCAAACTAAAGAGTATATAAGGATATAAAATATACACAAAACAAACGCCGAGCAATACACTAAAAGATCTAAGATATGTACTAAAGACTAATAATGCAAAACAATATGGTAAATTAAACAGCAGCCCAAACATGAGTCGTGTGCAGATGGATATGAATGAAAACACAGGCACGAGATCAGCAGCATGGATAATCAGCAGCACAGATAAGTCACATATCACCAATTAAAGTGGTATTACAGTGATTTTTTTTTCTTACAGTGATTATTCTGGTTATTTATTCATGAGTCTAACAGCCTCAGGGTAGAAGCTGTTCCTCAGTCTAGTGGTTCTACACTTAATGCTCCTCAACCTCCTTCCTGAGGGGAGTGGGGCAAAAAGTGTGTGTGCTGGGTGAGTGGGGTCCTTCATGATGCAGGTGGCTCTCTTCCTGCATCTGGAGGTGTAGATGTCTGTGATGGTGGGGAGACTGACTCCAACATCTTCTGTGCAGCCTTCACCACTCTCTGCAAAGCTTTTCTTTCTGCAGCTGTGCAGCCTCCATGCCACACATTGATGCTGGAGCACAGGATGCTCTCCACTGCACACCTGTAGAAGGAGGTGAAGACTGTTCCCAGTCCAGCTCCCTCAGCCGCCCGATGAAGTAGAAGTAGTAGTAGAATGCAACCTGTTGTGCAGGAAAAGGCCAGGTTTGGAAATTTCTACTCACTTACATCATATGTTATGTTTGTTTATGTTTATTAAATTTGTTCTTTTTTTTTACAAAAGAAACACAATACAAGACAATCCCATAAATGATAACGTACAAAATATAAAAAAATGAAAGGTAGCAGAAAGAAGAATAAATCTTATTATATCTGCCCCTTTTTTCAAACAATCAGATTAAACAATAATAATCTTCCACCAACAGTACAAAATGACTAACTCTTTCTAATTTTCTAACTAATACAATACACATTACGTCATTTCATATATTTTTTTAACACATTCATTTTGATCATTTTCAGTGTCTGTGAAATTGATCAAGTTATTGTCACTTCTGTGTTTGCTTTGGCTGATTAGCTGCAGCTGACATCTTGGACTGGATTGAGTCCAAATATTAACCAGCAGCAGAAGATCCAGTTATTATTCTGTGAAAGTTTCAATAAAATCTGTCTGGTGGTTCACAAGATATTTAAAAAAAAAAAAAAATGAACACAGACAATTATATGATTGCTTGCCTTTTATGGACAAAACAAGCATGTGAAAGTGTGTTTTTATTCTTCTACAAAGTTATAAAAATCCCTGATTTCACTCATAACAACAGCACATTACGTAATAGCTGCTCTAGTTAATGTCCAAACCAAGACCTAAACCTCAGCTGGAATGTCACATCTGCTAGTTGCTTCACATGCTCCTGGTTTCTTAAAATAAGATTGATAAAGGGGATGTAAAATTCCTTTTTGATGAGACGTCTAAACTCCAAACAGAGCTGTGGCCACAAAGAACACGGATAAAAGCTGCACATCATTTTTCTTCTGGATGTGTAGCAGCAGTGAATGAGCACCAGCGTGCCTTGTCGCTATTGTGGCCGTAACTCTCCAGACAGTTGAAAATAAAGCCCAAGGCCGGACAAACTTTGGACAGATACACACACAAGCATGCACACACACAGAAGAGTGTCACCCTCCCATTGGTTAATGAAGTGTGACTGTGCTGACAGAGGAGACCTGCTCAGAATCTTTACAAAGGAACGTACGCCCTTCAAATTACCAAAGAAAACAGAAACACACACATCAGGCTTGCTTCATATCAGTCATTCTGTCTGATGGCATCAGTGTGTATGTGTGTGCAAACCACTGGGTTTTCTGGAGCCAATGGAAATGTTCTCCCACCTACAAAAGCACATCTGTTCCCCAGGTACAAGTCCCCTCCTTCCCTCTGATCTGTGTCCAGATGACATTCCTGCCTGGCCGGCCTCATCACAGTCCGGCGATGAATGAGACAACCTCATTTACATAATAAACTGGGAGCTGGAGACCAGTGGTGGGATGTAACTAAGTACAGATACTTTGTTACTGTACTTAAGTACATTTTTCATGTATCTGTACTTTACTTAAGTAGAATTAAATGTGGGTACTTTTACTTTTACTCCACTACATTTTACATGAAGTATCTGTACTTTCTACTACACAACATTCCTATAATGTGTTGAGTTACAAGTTACATTCACGCTGCAGCTTTTTGATTTGTCGTTAGTTTGAAAGTAACTGATGTCAAGAGAGGAGTTGGTCCATTGAATCACTGCAAAGTGGACANCCCCTCCATCTTTCTCTTTTTGCCCTTCACCTCGCTTAAACCTGAACTACCTCTTCACGGGACTTCTCTGTGGCTTCATCGCTCAACCTGAGGTGAGCTTGCTCCCTGCACAGAGTGCACAGAGAATTATTCCAGCATTCTGCTGGACTAGCAAAAGCTAGTCCGGCACATTTCTCTTAACCCCAAAGTTTTTTCTCCTCTCTCTACAGGTTGCTTTGCTCGACGGCGCTAACTACGCCACAAGAAAAAAAGCTACCTTGCTAACTCCTAGCGAGCTAGCCAGCGAAAGTGACGCGACGGAGGAGACATTTCAAGAAAAAAGAAGAAAGATTCTGGAAGGACTCGCTCGCCTCATCTCGGACATGCATCCGGAGAAAGGAAAGCGAAAGGCGAGACTTCCAAGGAAAACCAGCGGGACGGTGAGCCCAACTTTGCGCGCCTGTCCCATAGTGCATTAACAGAATAACCGAGTTTTCGACAGATCGAGTGCTTTGACTTCTATCGAGGCTTTTTTGTCCACCTCGACTACCCGTAGTGACGTCATCACGTGATAAAAACAGAGCGCGCGGTAGCTTTTAGCTTTTAGTAGACGCTACAAAATGGATTCCTTTGTGCGCACGGATCTATGAAGCTGGTCCAGTCTTGTCAAAAAGGTAAAACAGTTTATAATTTTATAAATTGCGCCACTCATTGAAACATCCTGTTGACGTTCTTTGCTCTGACCACCGTAGTAGATTGTTGTGACAGCAGAGGGCAGTGTTGCAATGCAGGTCCCATATATAACACGGTCGAAACGGCTTCATCTCTCTCGTTTCACAAACAAAAAAACAAATATTCATCTCAGCTACCAAAAACCTATAAACACAATCTCTAAAAGTAAACCTAAATTGCACAGCTGCAGGCGGTGGTACGGTGTGGCTGTGGCCCCATTTGTTTTTTAAGTTTCGGTTTTCATCGCCTTATACTTTCACTTTTAATATTATTAATATAACTAATAGTTTTGTTTTTCCTGTGACTTATGTGCAGTATGATAAATGATAGGAGCATAATAAATGCTCCCAATGCTTTGTTGGTCTTTTTTTTCTTTTTGTAAAGACGTTTTTAGGCATTTATATTTATTTATTTATTTTGCATCGTAAGACACTGTGACGTCATCGGCTACTCGAGCGTCGTTCGAGTTTTTTTATGTTAATGTCGAGGTTAAAAAGTATGTACTCGTTCAACCCCTACTGTCCCAGTGGATGTGGTTTCTCCCTCGCAGTAACGGACACCCACGAGGCCTGTCCAGTCTGCCTGGGAATGTTTCATGCAAAAACAGCACTGGATGCACCCGATTTTTGCCCACACTGCAGCCTCATGATGGATGCGGTGCTGCGGCATCGGGTTGACCTTGTCACCAAAGCAATGGGCGCTTCAGCGACGACAGCGGACGCGGACACCACGGAGCCCCTCACTCCCACGCCGGAGTTGGAGAACATGGCTCTACATGACAGCACACGTGTCGAATGGGGCGACAGCCCTGACGTGCTGGCTCCTATGGTGGACCTAACAGTCGAATTCGACACCCGTGGCATGATGAACGAGGACGAGATCTCGATTTCAGCCTCGGGCGAATTTTCAACGGAGGAGGCGGACGTGGAACTGGAGGATCAGGGTGAAGATCTCCCAGACCCCGGTTCCTGTGCTCCCAGAAACTGATTTTTCCATCCCTGCTCTGTTCGACTTGTGCCACAGAGCAACGGACGCTCTGAACATCCCATGGCCTGAACCTCCGCCTCGCCAACAGGTCACAAGGCTGGCAGGAAACTATTTTTTCTCGAAGCAGCAGGCCGCCACGAGGCAAAAGATGCCCGTGTTCCCGGACTTCCTCACAGAACTAACTCGCACCTGGACTCAACCAAGAGCCCCCATGCTCCTTCCCCTCTCACAGTTCCTCGACGTAGATGGGATGGATGAAGTGGGAATAGCTAACGTGCCTCAGATTGAGGACACATTAGCGTCTCACCTGGCTCCTAAATCATCAGGAACAAAACCAACTCTTCCCAGCAAGGCTTGTCGAGCCTCAGCTTCTCTTCACGAGAGATGCTACAGGGCTCAGGGACTCGCGGCGCATGCCATGAACGCGTCCGCGTTAATGCAGGCTTACCTAGCGGAAAAGCTGCAACAGCTTCAAACAACAACGGACAAGCAGGCGGCTGCCTAATTGCTGGATGAAGCCCGCAGGACAACAGACTTTGTGCTCCATATGATGGGGACAGCTGCTGTTGCGCAGGGTAGGGGAAAGGCAGAAGTGGTCATCGTGATCTGCCACCTCTGGATGACTCTGACGGATCTCCCGGAGGGACAAAAGGTGCCTTTTCTCCACCACTCGATAGAGCCGGAGGGATTGTCTGGTAAAGCTTTGGAGCGAATTCAGACCAAGCTGGACCAAAGACGCAGACAGGCGGAAGCTGTCTGGGTGAGCATTCCCCGGATAAGCTTTGCCCCCCCAAGGGAGTCTGCTGGTGGCAGACCTACGCAGTCTTGGCACCACTCGGTAACGCGTGCCCCATCGCAGAAGTGGCCAGCATACGAGGAGGAGCCCAGGCAAAGACCCCCGCAGGGCCCACCTCGTACCGAGCCCGCATGGAGCAAAAACAGTTTTGTCCCCCGCCAGGCGACCAAACACAGGGCATCCTCGGCGAATCGTGACAACAGACAAAAACGTGCCTGATGAACCAGGTCCACGTTTCTACGTTACGCGATCACCCGCCCACGTGGTAACGGGATTGATCCCTTTATGTCCAGACTTTGCTTGTAACATAGTACAAACAGCTGGTTTATTTACAGCATGCATGAATCATGCTTTCTCTGTTGTGATTGACATAAAATCATGTACGTCATTGCACATAAGCACAAATAAAGTTCATGAAACAGCTCTTCTCTGTTTTATTGACTCTCAAAAAACAAAACAACATCAACACACAATCTTCAGTAAAACAGGTCCCTCTGACCTGCGAGCCGTCATAAAGGGAAAAGGCCTTTTTCCCCCTCTCCCTCACGGTCCACGGGGTATTAGCATATTCAATAAACCCAAGCAGAGTACCTCTGATACATCTGCAGTGAGCAGACACAGAGGCTACGTTCACACTGCTGGTCTTAATGCTCAGTTCCGATATTTTTTTTTAAATCAGATCTTTTGGTGTGAACGTTCACACTACATTTGAAATGCGACCAGCATCAGACCTGGCATGACTCCAGTGTGAATGCTCTACGTTGCAGAAGTGACCCACATGCGCAGAAGAAAACATCAGTGCAGCTGTAGATGTGATCAAATATTAAAAATTGAGCTTCAGCCATGTTCTGCTCCATTTCTCTTTTGGATCCGCGCTGCGCTGCGGCTCATGTCGTAGCCTGCGTGACGTGACACACAGGCTGCGAGTTGCTTGTTTGGCCTTGTTTTCATGGGGCTAGTCGCTTGTTTTTGTCCCGAGATCTGTCAACACTGATGACCAGCACCCTGTGTTTGAGGAAGTAAACATGGATGT
Organism: Garcialebias charrua; assembly: GCA_038048925.1. NCBI lineage: Eukaryota > Metazoa > Chordata > Actinopteri > Cyprinodontiformes > Rivulidae > Garcialebias > Garcialebias charrua. Next base: position 32,550 of record JBBPBX010002029.1, on the reverse strand, counting down.
GCGCAACAGTTTTCAGTGTGTGTTCGTAATTTTGAAGTTGTTCTCCAATCGGGGAGAGCTAAACATCCAAAAGATGAAAGGCAAAAACTGAGAAGAAAGCAAGCCAGTGGTGTGTGCGTCGCTGCAAGTACAGAGAGCTTGTCCCCCCGCTAGCCCCCACCCCGCTCTAGCTACAGAGAGCTGGTCTCCCCCGCTAGCCCCCACCCCGCTCTGAGCTGCTGCTGTCCCCTCTGTCTGTACAAACACGCGCGGGCTCAATTAAATGAGCCGCACGTGTTCTGAAAAAGTCAGATGTAAGTCACATGAGCGTTCAGACTGCAGTCGCTTTGAAAACATCAGATATATATCTGATTTAAAACCACATACTGAAACGGCCTGGGTCGGATTTGAAAACATCGGATTTGGTGCGTTCAGACTCTCATAAAAAAATCGGATATGGGTCAGATGGGGGAAAAAATTCAGATTTGGGTCAGATTTGCCTGCAGTGTGAACGTAGCCAGAGGCGTCTGCGAACCCCCCCACACCTCTCAGGGAGACAGGTGGGGAGGGTCACGTGCTTAAGCGCTCGTTTCTTTGGGCCATCCAGGACACTAGCCAGATGAACACGTGACATGTCCGCACCTCAGGGAGGCAAGCTGACAGTGTCTGACGACGGGGGGGCTGCATCAGACGCCCTCAGGTAGCCACAAACTTCACACCTTCAAAAAGGCGTTCAATACAAGATCAACTGGACTTTATTTGTTGCAGAAAACGTTTTGACTCCTATCCAGGAATAAAGTCCAGTTGATCTTGTATTGAACGCCTTTTTGATTTTATCATGTCCTGGACAACTGAGAATCTTCACCAGCATATTCACACCTTCACAACAGTGACTGTGTTCAACCTGTTGTAGATGAAAACAAGTCAGAGCCGAATCAGATCTCTCAGCCTGTTTTTCGAGGGGGACCGAGCTCTTTATCACCAAATAATCTGAAGTCTGCCAAACCAAAAGGAACACCCACGCTCTAACGGTGCAGCCACTCCTTTGTTATTAACGAGGGACACGTAATGCCCAAGCAGTACTCAGTCAGCACGTCACCTACCGTTCTGTGCTGATTCAAATCTGCTTTCAAAAATAATTCTCCCAACGGGTGAAACACGGACCTCGTCGGTTTACCTGGTACCAACGCTCCATTAGAGCCAAGGACCAGTAGACTGGACCACCCCAGAAAACGGGTCGGAGTCAGGAGGTCTGCTCGTTTACATAACTTGCAGCCTCACAGCAGGACTCCAAACTTGGAGGAGGAAAATAGACTTTCTGCTCCAAACCTGTCTAATATAGCACTTTGAGATTTTCATTAATGAAAAGTGCGTTATAAATTGGATTCATTATTATTATTATTATTAATAAAGATGACAGGTTACATCTGCCCTCAATTGACCCTGAGCAGGGTAATTTGGGAGCACATCAGCAAGGAGGCCTCCTTCCCAATCTGGTTGACCCCCAGGGGTTAACAGCCTCTGTGTTTCCAGAAGGAGCAGTACAACCACTTAGGCCAGGAACTGCCAAAAGTCTCAGCTTGTTGGCTGAAAAGAATAGGTTGATGGCATCAGGCTTGCCAGAAAATGTGGTATTGACAATACAAAATGCCCGTGCTGGATCAACACAATCCTTATACGCACAAAAGTGGCGTATTTTTGAAGCCTGGTGTTCAGAAAGAAATATTATTTCTTACTCATGCAACCTGGCGTAGCTCCTGACTTTCCTTCAGGAATTACTGGAAAAAGGTTGTTCTTATTCAACGATTAAAGTCTTCCTATCAGCTGTTTCAGCCTGTCATGAAGTCTGGGGACACGGGACACCCGGAGCACATCCAATCATAATAAGATTTATGAAAGGTGTCCTTCGGACCAAACCACCCAGCAGGACCCTGACCCCTGGTTGGGAGCTTGGCCTGGTCCTGGGGGCCCTCTGCGACCAGATGTTTAACTGTATAGGATTGACTTTTTTATTTTTATTTTTTTAATTCATTCATTTCAGATTTAAAGCAAGAAAGAGAAATTACAAGTCACAATAATGAAAACAAAGAAAGGAAAAAAAAAATCTAAAATGAAAGGTGGCAGAAGAAGAAAAAATCTTATCATATCAGACCCTTTAAAAAAAATCAGTTCAAATAATAAATTCCAAACAATGATCATCTATAAATAATATAACAAAATAAAGAACTCATCACGCGTTTACATTTCTAGTACATTTCATATTAACTAAAATTTATATATATTTTTTCAGCAATTTAGTTTGAATCATTTTTCAAAATATAGAAATAGAATTTACTTTTTTGCATCGTTTTCCAAATTATTCCACAAACTTTTTCCTTGTATTGATGTAGACAGACTCTTTAAACTGGTTTTGTACGTAGGTTTTACAAAAATGTCTGTTCCCTTTAAATTATAACAACTTTTCCTTTTTACAAAAAGCGTTTGAATGTTTGGAGGTAGTATAGAATTCTGAGCTTTATACATTACTAGCAGAATATTATAGTCCACCAAATCATAAAATGTCAACAGTTTCAACTGATGAAATAATATATACTTGAAGGATGACTGAAATACTTTATTGTAATAATAATAATAATAATAATAATAATAATAATAATAATGAATTCAATTTATAATGCACTTTTCATTAATAAAAATCTCAAAGTGCTACAAAGTGTAACAAAGCAAAGATCAAAATAAAACAAGTGATAAAATCAAATAAAATCAATAATAATATCGACTAAGATCAAAGATAAAATCATGTGGAGGCAGAATAGGCTTGCTTAAAAAGAAAAGTCTTTATGCTGCTTTTAAAGTCAACCAGTGACTGTGGAGCTCTCAGGTCGTCAGGGAGGGAGTTCCACAGGCGGGGGGCAGCCACACAGAATGCTCGGTCTCCCATGGTCCTCAATTTGGTCCGAGGAATATGAAGGAAATTACTGTTCTGTGATCGTAGAGACCGGGTGGATGAATATGGTGCAAGAATGTCCTTTAGATAGTCAGGTGAAGTTCCGTGCAAGCATTGATGGGTAATGAGAGCAGTTTTGTACTGAATTCTGTAGGTGACAGGAAGCCAATGGAGGTTATGGAGAATGGGTGTAATATGTTCAAATTTACGAACTCTCAACAGAATCCTTGCTGCACTGTTTTGAATGTATTGAAGTTTCTGAAGGTTTTTGCCAGGGATACCAATAAACAGGGAGTTGCAGTAGTCGAGCCTGGAGGAGACAAAGGCATGGACGAGTTTCTCAGCATCAGGAAAAGTCAGAGATGGGCGAAGTCTGGAGATGTTTCGAAGATGGAAGAAGCAGGTTTTAAACAGATGCTTAATGTGATTTTCAAATGTAAGATGAGAGTCCATTTTTATTCCAAGATTTGTAACAGAGGTGGAGAGGGGGATGTCTTGACCAGAGAAGGAGATTGTTGTTAAAGTTGATGTTTGTATCTGGTGAGGGGTGCCAATCAATATGGCCTCAGTCTTCGAGCAGTTTAATTGAAGAAAGTTCTGATTCATCCATGCCTTTATTTCCTCCAGGCAGGCAGAGAGAACAGTGAGTGAAGATGGAGATAGGGATGATGATGATGCTCCAGTCCTGATGTAAAGCTGTGTGTCGTCGGCATAGCAGTGAAAAGAAATGTTGAACTGATTAATAATTTGACCTAAAGGCAGCATGTAGAGGGAAAACAGCAGGGGCCCCAGAACTGACCCCTGAGGGACACCACAGGAGACACCGACTGTCTGGGAAGTGGCATTGCCAAGGCTAACACATTCCAGCCTATTGGAGAGGAAAGAATTGAACCAGTCCAGGACAGTGTCACAGAGACCGACCTCCACATGAAGACGGTGGAGGAGGATACTATGGTCCACAGTGTCGAAGGCTGCAGTGAGGTCAAGGAGGACAAGGATGGAGGGAGAACCAGTGTCAGCAGCCATGAGGACATCATTTGTTACTCTCAGCAGTGCAGTCTCAGTACTGTGAGCTGCTCTGAATCCAGACTGGAACTTCTCATACAGAGAATAATATATACATAATACTGTAATCCTTATACAGTAGCTCTTTTCTGTAGAATAAAAATAGGCTTAGTAATGGTTTTACACGCCTTTCCCCATACATCAACACAATAAATTAGATGTGGGACTATGATTGTATTATACAGCAGATACAAGGCTTTGTTATTTAATAAATCCTTAACTTTGTAGAGAACTGCAGTGGCTCTGGAAATTTTAGTTTTTACAGAAGTAATGTGCTGTTTCCATGACAGTTTTTCATCAATAATCACACCCAAAAACTTTACCTCACTCACTCTACAAATCTCAACATCATCAATTTTGAAGGGAACATCCTCAGTTTTCTTTTTTTTTTAAAACTAAATATCATGTAATTAGTTCTTTCAAGGTTCAGTGATAACTTATTTAATTTGAACCAAGTTTGCATTTTGACAAACTCCATCTTCATCAACCCAAGCATCTGTTCCAAGTCTTTACCCACACAAAAACTTAGGAGGTCTTAGGAGAAACTTAGGAGAAACCATCACAAAATATGGGTTACTGTTTCAGAAGGAAACATGCATTCCTACAATAAAAATGGCAGAGTGGAGGCGTTTATATTATAAAGTGTAGTTGACCAACTTGTAGGGGATAAATTTGCTGCAGCAGCAAAATCATCTGGACTAGCAGCATTTCTGTGTTGGAGCCAGATGGTTGGAGGGTTTGTGAGCAGAGATTTAATCCACAAACCCCTTTATCCCCCTCTGCCTCTGAATCTGTTGGAGGTGTTAATTATTAAATCAGATAAAGTCTACATTTGAATAATTTCCATCTCTGTTGAGCCAGCTGGGTGTAAACGTCTCTGCCTGCATTGGGGGTCACTGTTGCATCACAGCTGAATCCTGCAGGACGCCTCTGAAGATCACACCAAACCAAAGACAAACCAACACAGTCCATAGGGTCTGCCCGGCTTTTTACTGCCTTATGATGAAATGACCAGTATTTTCTTTTGTCACGTGCGCTCCAGCTTGGTTCAGCCGAGAGGAGACGCTGTCTAAGTCTGGAAGACTGGAACAGTAGAAAGTGTCTCTCAGTAATTCTGCCTTTCTGAATTTCCCCACAGCTGTGCAGCAGGTAATTAGCTGCTCAGAATGACAAGCACGGCCGCTTTCCCACTGACGCTTAAACCTCCACACGGTTCCCCCTCGACACAAATCCACCTTAAGCTGGAGCAACATAAAGGGCACAGTGAGGAGAGGCTGGTGCTTCACAAAGCAAATCCACTTCACCTCCACCTGGACTGCTTTCCTTTAACAAATCAGTCATTTAAATATATTTTTTGGGGTAAAAAAGCACACAATCTTAATCATTCCTGTTCCACCTGCTGAGACGTGCTGTTTGTTCAGGACCAAGCAGCAGCTGTTAGGGATGCTTAAAGGTATTGTGACATGTTGGAACTATGCATAAAGTGGCACAACATATATATGTTGTATCATTCAACTGTGTTCGTTTTTACAAGCAAAATGATAAATCAACGAAAATTTGTTTCAAAGTGATTTTAAACTTGGCGCCGTGTTTTGTTACGGTAGGCGATCTTGAAGACAATGAAACTGCGTTCCAATAGCAGCCGCGGACTGAGCTACATGTCCCTATGTCACGGTACGTTGCATGCGGAAGTACCCGGATTTCCCATAACAAAACACTGCGCCAAGTTTGAAATCACTTTGAAACAAATTTTCATTGATTTATCATTTTGCTTGTAAAAACGAACATAGTTGAATGATACAACATATATGTTGTGCCACTTTATGCATAGTTCCAAAATCATGTTACAATACCTTTAAGTCTTCTTCACACTGGATGATGACCCTGATACGATGGAATCAATCAGCCAGAAAGTGGATGGTCAGTGCAAGGTCTTGGTGAGGTACTCAGATGTGTGAATTTACTTATTTAACCTTTATTTTTACAAGTAGTCTCATTGAGATACAAGGACCCATTTTCAAGAAGGACCTGAGAAAATATGATATGCAACAAATTTACCTGAATCAGAGGCTCGACTCTGCAGTGGATCAGGCGAGTGACAGCGACCCAACTCACCGGTGTCCACAGCATTTGCTGTAATTCTGCTGGGTTTTGTTTTGGTGAGTTTGGTAACTCACAGACATAACTGTAGTCGGCCAGAGGACATAAAGGATCCAGGTTAATTTACATGTTGGATTTGTTAGTCTAGATTTAGTGTGAGGATTTGGTTCTTTAAACCTAGGTTAGTCAGCAATCAACCAGCTCCACTGGACAACTTTAAATCTTGTTGCAAGGTGCTCCAGGTTGCAGGAGCAGAGTAAGAGAATGCTTTTAAACCAAGTTCGGTCTGCACTGAGGGAACCCTTCAGGTAATGAAGACCTGGGAGTGATGCTGTAACTGCACTGATGTGATGTATGGAAGGAGATGTATGAAGGCAGCAGACTCAGGAGGGGTTTATCAGAATCAGAATATCTTTACTGGCATTGCACCAAGGTACAACGGGAACATATATGCACAGTCATCTGAAAGTTGGACTAAGTGTACGAAGCTGCAGCTGATTATCAGCGCGGCCATCTCATTCCTTATCAGAATGATAATCTTAGATATGAAAAAGGAGAAGAACCATGAGGGTAGATTGTATTACAAAAAATATATTTCACATCTTGTCTATTAGGACATGATATGAGACATCAAAAAATTCTACCAGCAAGCACAGTTAAGACAATTTACATATGCATTTGAAGTCCAGGCGGTGAAATTTAGTCCATGAGCTTTTTTCAGATCAACCACAGTTCTGTGCTGTTTCCAGCCAGCAGTTCTGATAAGCGCTCACAGAAAGTTCTCCGGGGAGGGGGGTGCGATAGATGCAGTTGTTGTCCTCGGTTACTCATGACCCAGGAGAAATTTGATAGTCAGCCCATTTCCAAGGCTGTTTGGGAGTCAGATTCAGATAAGCTTGATTGTTGATTTTCTTCAGGCAGACAGTTTTCTTTTCCTGCAGCCTTGAGTGTCCATCTGGACGATCCAAATCCAAAATGGTTTAATTGTGGGAATCCTTCCACTGATCTGTGCTATGAATCCTCATCCAGATTGATTCCACCATGCTGACTTGTCCCAGAACCCGTGGGTGGCCTGTGATTCTCAGAAATTTCCTCCACCTTCAGGTTAAACTCGTGAAGCAGCTGATTTATTGAGGTCACAGCACGGATCAAACTCTGACTCGGAAGCTTAGACATGGCAGTAATCACCGCTGAAGTCTTCCTCAATTTCCGATAGAACAGTGCTCCACAGATGCCGAACAGTAAAGCTCCTGCCATCATAAATCCAGTTATATAAACATCTTCGACATCCTCCACAGACAGGCCTGATAGACACATCATCTTCCACTCACCCCAGGAATCCATCGCGTAACCCCCCGAGTGCGTCTGTGACGGGCAAGCTGGCTCCCCCGGACGTTGTAGCTTTGTAGAAAAAAATCTTGTCAGTAGAGTTGATCGTCCATGATACCCAATCCATCATCACTTTGTGTTCGAGAGATAAGTGCAGAGGAACTGCAGACAAGACAAAGAGCCATGCAGGGAGAGGAAAGACAGGAGAGGAAAAGCAGAAGCTGCCGCTTGCGATCAGAGCAAGGCAAAAATATATATAAAAAATGGATCAAGATGTACCGGTACGAGAGCCTATGTGTAGATAATGATGACCAACTGACCACTGAACCTTAGAGCACCAAGTTGAGCAGGTAATCCAGTTCACTTAATGGATCTGAATCAGACATTAAAATAATCTGGTTCATGGAACAAAACTTAAGATGTTGAATGGAAATGAAAGTCAATCAAAACGTTACATTGTGTTAACTGTATGTTATATATGTAAACATACACTGCCTGGCCAAAAAAAAGTTGCCACCTGGATTTAACTAATCAAACAGGTACACGCCTCTTGTTGGATAATTACTGCATGGATTATCTTTCAGCTGCAACAAGTTATTTAACCCCAACTGGTGCAATGAGTTACTTCTCATTTCTTAAACAACCATGTTGAAAGACACGTGGTGTGGTCGTGGAAAAGATGTCAGTCTGTTTGAGAAGGGTCAAATCATTGGCATCAAGCAGAGAAAACATCTGAGGAGATTGTAGAAACTACTAAAAATGCAATATTAAAAACTGGAAGGAAAGTGGGGACTCATCGTCTTCCAGGAAGAAATGTGGCCGGAAAAAAATCCTGAATGATCGTGACCGGCGATCACTTAAACGTTTGGTGAAATCAAATAGAAGAAAAACAACAGTAGCACTCAGGGCCATGTTTAATAGTGAAAGTAAGAACATTTCCACACACACAATGTGAAGGAACTCAAGGTACTGGGACTGAACAGCTGTGTAGCCGTAAGAAAACCACTAACCAGTGAGGCTAACTGGGGAAAAAAGGCTTCAATTTTCTAGGAAGCATAACAGCTGTGTACTGCCGTAAGAAAACCACTAACCAGTGAGGCTAACTGGGGAAAAAAGGCTTCAATTTTCTAGGAAGCATAAAGGTTGGACTCTGGAGCAATGGAAGATGGTCATGTGGTCTGATGAGTCCAGATTGACCCTGTTCCAGAGTGATGGGAGCATCAGGATAAGAAGAGAGGCAGGTGAACCCATCATGCCTAGTGCCTCGTCATCAATGCAAGATCTTGGTGAAAAATTAATGCAACACCGAGGAAATCGATCTTGTGACATTGCAGAAGCTTATCAAAACTAATGCAATAGTGAATGCATGATGTAATCAAAGCTAAAGGCGGTCCAACCAAATATTAGTGTGTGACCTTGTTTTTGGTGGCAACTTTTCATTTTTTGACCAGGTAGTAAATGTTAATGTCTGAATAACTCACCTGTGCAACATTTCCAGTTGTTTATTAACCCGCAGGAGCGACCCTCTTGTCAAGATCAGCAACATATCTAGGGGTCATTAAGGGCCAGTTTACACGGCGCGTATGTTGTGTGTAACCGCTACTTTCTCTTTGCGACTTTGCTTATCTCCTACACGATGCTGCTGGCCCCCCTCTTTGACTCCGATACTTTTCTGACCCTGCTCTCAAAGTGGAAGTTTTTCGCTGACCCCCCGTTGATAATGTAAACATCTCCCGCGGAGCTTTTGTTTGAACACATGCACGCAGCACGCACGCGCAGACAGCCGGCATTTTAACAATGGCGGTGGACTGGACAGTGGACACACGCACCACTTTCTGAACTATAGCTGATGGAATATATTTTGATTCTCATATTTAATTATTCTACACCTTACCTGCATCTGTGTTGGAAGAGAGCCAGCTGCTTGGAAGCCTCTCCGTCCCACCAGGACTTTGAGATCTTCAAATCAAATGCTACTGATGGTACCAAGAACGTATTTTAAAACACGTGGAGACAGAGCATTCCAAGTGATGGCCCCGAGGCTTTGGAACGCTCTCCCTCTGTCACTGCGCAGCTCAGACTCTATCGACTCTTTTAAAAAAGATCTTAAAACGTATTTATTCAGACTGGCTTTTAATTAATTTTATGTATTTTTTCTCTTTTTATTTTTGCTTGTGAAGCACTTTGTGATGTCAATGTCTGTGAAAGGTGCTATATAAATAAAGTTTACTTACTATAATAAAATAAAGTTTACTTACAGTTGTCGCTGTTAACGAGGCAGTCGGACATTTCACGTGTCACGCTGCACTATAACATACTAAATGTGCTATATATTAACAGTTTAACAATAATAAACAGTATTTATGTTAGCGTGGGAGATATTTAAATTTATCTGAGCTAAATGAAGCTATCTGGACTCGTTACGTCATGCCTAACATGCTGCTGAAAATGAAGACACCAGGTTGATTTTTAATTTATTTATTTATTCAACACCACAAACTCATGTCACAAACACTGAGAATTAAATTGAACACTTTTAAAAACACGTTAACCGAACTTTAATGAACTGGACTCTGTTGTTCATCCTGGTGGAAACTGGACCCACATCCGAACCGGTTCGCTTCGTGGAACAACTTCGACCTCGCAGGAAAAAAATAAAAATAAAACCTCAGTTGGTTGTTCTGTGATCGAACTAAACACAAGGAAACATTATTAAGAACATTGTTTACCTTGTAGCACTGCTGGAAATCAGCTGATTCTCACGGACTAACAGACATGTTGACGCGGTTCCGGTCCAGTCAGCAACTGGGCAGCTTGCTAGATGAAGCGGTCCCACTTGGTGTCAAATCTGTTGACTCTTATCCAAATTCCAGCTTTAACTTGTTGTTAACTTGTTGACAACAACTTGTAGTAGCTGAACTTTTAGCCAGAGAGGAAAACAGGCTGCCTCGTCTGCTCTGTTTACCCCAGGCAGCACGCGTGCGCAGTAGTGAAGGTTCCAAAAATCACAGCGCCATCTAATGGCCCAGCATGGTAACTACAGTAAAGTCATGAGGACGGGGGGTGGGGGGGGGAGAGAGTCGTATCCACAGAATTCGCCCATGTCAACGCAAAACTTTCAACCTAATTAATATACCCAAAGGTTCCGTTTCACCCACACAGTGTCCGTGTAAACAGGGCCTAAGAAATCAAACTTGGATACTGCTGTCCTGGCGAACTACAGACCAATTTCTAAATTGCCCTTCGTTTCGAAAATTCTTGAGAAGGTAGTTTATAATCAGCTAATGGCCTATCTCATTGAAAATAATATTTTAGAGGTTTTTCAGTCTGGTTTTAAATCATTTCATAGCACAGAGTCAGCTCTTTTAAAAGTTTTTAACGATATATTCTTGGCGACTGATTCTGGTGACTGCGTTGTTTTGGTGTTGTTGGATCTATCAGCTGCGTTTGACACAGTGGATCACAACATTTTAATCACACGTTTGGAACAGTGGGTGGGCATTGGTCATATAGCCTTAGATTGGTTTAAATCTTATCTGACCAAGCGTACTTTTTGTGTCTGTCTTGATGGACATAGGTCCTCCTCNGAGAGAGAGAGAGAGAGAGAGAGAGAGAGAGAGAGAGAGAGAGAGAGAGAGAGAGAGAGAGAGAGAGAGAGAGAGAGAGAGAGAGAGAGAGAGAGAGAGAGAGAGAGAGAGAGAGAGAGAGAGAGAGAGAGAGAGAGAGAGAGAGAGAGAGAGAGAGAGAGAGAGAGAGAGAGAGAGAGAGAGAGAGAGAGAGAGAGAGAGAGAGAGAGAGAGAGAGAGAGAGAGAGAGAGAGAGAGAGAGAGAGAGAGAGAGAGAGAGAGAGAGAGAGAGAGAGAGAGAGAGAGAGAGAGAGAGAGAGAGAGAGAGAGAGAGAGAGAGAGAGAGAGAGAGAGAGAGAGAGAGAGAGAGAGAGAGAGAGAGAGAGAGAGAGAGAGAGAGAGAGAGAGAGAGAGAGAGAGAGAGAGAGAGAGAGAGAGAGAGAGAGAGAGAGAGAGAGAGAGAGAGAGAGAGAGAGAGAGAGAGAGAGAGAGAGAGAGAGAGATGGATGGATGGATGGATGGATGGATGGATGGATGGATGGATGGATGGATGGAAAGAAATTCTTTACATCATTCTAAAAATAACGTATCAATTTGAAATGAAAATCAACAAAATCTCACACAGTGACACATAGCATTTCAGAGTTTGTAGCTTCAGTTGTAGATTTGAAAATAAAATGCACATGTAGCTTCTATTAAATAACAGTTTCCATAACATACTGTATAACCATTTAGATATTGTCATTGTGAACTGTGTGACACTGAATTCTCATTGCAAGTATTGTCTTGTCACAATGGGGTCATTTAGAAGTTTTCATTCAACCTTTATTTAGTCAGGTAGATCTCATTGAGCCTCGTTACAAAAGCGACCTGCTACAAACTTAAGAATGATGAACAGCAATGGTAGAATTTCCTTAAACAATAAACAATAGAAAAACCTAAGAGGGAAATACAGAAATCGTTTTTTTTAAACAAAGTATCAAAACTAGCAAAACATTATAAGGTAGATGTATAAAATCAAAACCAGGAACAAATCTGCATTGGTTTTTGCCAGGATTCATACAGATTCTTAAAATCATTTAGGGAGGTCAGGGTCGAGAGCTTCAGATCTTTTTGTAAGATATTCCATGAAGCAGGAGCAGAGTAGGAGAAGGCCCTTTTTCCAAGTTCAGTCCTCACTGACGGAACACTGCAGGTAATCATGTCCTGAGAGAGCACGCTGTAGCTGCACTCACGCAGAGACATGTAGGAGGAGATGTATGAGGGCAGCAGACCAAGAAGTGATTTAAAGATGAAAATGTACCAGTGGAAGAGTCTGTGAAGTTAAAGCTATAGTATGTAAGATTGTAATGTAGTCTGTAACTTTTCAAACAATATATTTTTAACATATTTCTTCACTCAGTCACTATCTACTGACAAACTGATGTTAGACAAAGTAATCTCTGAAAAAATCTATTGTCCCCTTGCTTCTCTATCAGCATTTATAAAAACACTGAAAACACAAGAGTGACCAGGACACTGACAGCCAATAAAAACAGAGTTGTTTGTCACGCCCCAACCCACGCCCCCACCTGTCCCAGCCGCAGCTCGTTCTCATTAAAAGGATTGCAAAGCGATGCAGGACTGTTTTTTATGTGACACAAAATGTATTAAATATCCCTTCTTTATCCCAGAGCTGGACTTTTATTTAGTTTTTTTGCCAAAAGCCAAGTGATCGCTTCATCCTTCACTGACAGACATGAGGAAATGGATTTGTCACGAGTCACGAGCGAATTAAAACATGTCCAACGTTGCTTTGTGAACCTCTGATGATTTCTGCTGGATTTTGTGTTGTAGGATGAGTGATTCGTGGTTTTATTAAATTTTTTTAACAGTTATATTATCATATAAACACAGAATATCGCAGCGCAAAGACAGGAGGAGGTGGAGCATTCCACACATTCCAGACCAGCGCTGACATGAGGAAGTCACGAGCGAATTAAATCATGTCCAAACGTTGCTTCGTGAACCTCTGCTGGTGTCTGCTGGATTTTGTGTTGTAGGATGAGTGATTCGTGGTTTTATTAATTTTTTTTAACAGTTATATTATCATATAAACACAGAATATCGCAGCGCAGACAGGAGGAGGTGGGCATTCCACACATTCCAGACCAGCGATGACAGAGTCAAAGTCAAAGTCAACTTTATTGTCAGATCTGCAATATGTACTGTACAGGACATACACAGGACCGAAATTGCGTTTCTCTCAGTCCCTCGGTGCAACAGTAAACATCTAAACATTGAAACACTGAAACATATAATAATAGACATAAGCATAAAATAGTAAAACTAACATTGTCCTGAGTTTTTTTTTTTTTTTTTTGCATAGCGGTGCAAGAGCATGAAAATCCACACCAACTCTAAAACTAAAACATTAAACATTTAATGAACATAATACTGTCCTGAGTTTTTGCATACTAGCACAAAAAAAGAGTATAAAAAGTATAACTAAAATAAACTAAAGGTTTCTAGCATTGACATTTGCAAAGTGGCAAAGCAGCGTATGAGTCAATGTACACAGTATATGTATGAGGTAGTAGTTGATGTTGTTATAGAGGCAAAAAGTGGCATATGCAGTAAGGCACATTGGGCATCCCTAAATAAGACCGTTCAGAGCACACTGTATATGTACCAGCAGTGGTGTAGATATTAGAGTAGTGTAAATAAATGTAAACAGTAGTAATTACATGTAAGCAGTAGTAATAAAAGTAAACAGTATTAATAAATGTAAACAGAGAATGTAAACAGTATTATGATTATAGGCAGTGATGTAATACAGACATTAGTGCAAGTATGAGAAGTAGTGCAAACTGTATGAGCACATGACCGAGAGTTTAGTGAAAAACTTTGTGTTGAGTGATAATGTGTGAGAAAGTTTTAGTGTTAAGGCAGTTCAAATGGGAGGGGGGGCAGAGCAGGCAGAGTGTTTAGCATTCTGACTGCCTGATGAACAGAGCTGTCTCTCAGTCTGCTGGTTCGAGCCTGGAGACTCCTCAGTCTCCTCCCTGATGGCAGTAGTCTGAAGCAGCTGTGTAGTGGGTGTGTGGGATCACCTGCCATGCGGTGGGCTTTCCGAGTGAGGCGTTTGCTGTGTAAGTCCTGCAGTGAGGGCAAGGAGGTGCCCACGATCTTCTCAGCTGCTCTCACAATGCGCTGGAGGCTCTTGCGGCAGGATGCAGTACATGCACCAAACCACACAGTGATGCAGCTGGTCAGGACACTTTCTATGGCACCTCTGTAGAAGGTGCTCATGATGGGGGTTGAAGCTCCAGCCCTTTTCAGCTTGCGGAGAAAGTAGAGACGCTGGTGAGCCTTCTTTGCCAGTGCTGCAGTGTTCCTGCTCCAGGACAGGTCCTTTGAGACGTGCACTCCCAGGAACTTGGTGCTGTCCACTCTCTCCACTGCGGTGCTGTTGATGGTCAGAGGGGCATGTTGGGCATCCTTCTTCCTGAAGTCCACAACAATCTCCTTTGTCTTCTCCACGTTGAGAGTGAGATTGTTGTGTCCGCACCACAAGGCCAGGCGGCTCACCTCGTTCCTGTAGTCCGTCTCATCGTTGTTGCTGATGAGACCACCACTGTTGTGTCGTCCGCAAACTTGATGAAGTGGTTGGAGCTGTACGATGGTGTGCAGTCGTGTGTTAGCAGGGTGAATAGAAGGGGGCTCAGCACACATCCTTGTGGGGCCCCTGTGTTCAATGTGATGGTGCTAGATGTGTTACTCCCGATCCGTACTGTCTGTGGTCTCCCGGTCAGGAAGTCTAGCAGCCAGTTACACATTGAGGTGTTCAGCCCCAGACTGTCCAGTTTATGGATGAGCTGTTGGGGGATGATGGTGTTGAATGCCGAGCTGAAGTCGATGAACAGCATTCTAACATAAGAGTCCTTCGTGTCCAGATGTGTGAGAGCTGTGTGGAGGGCAGAGGAGATGGCATCGTCGGTTGAGCGATTAGGTCGGTATGCAAATTGGAAGGGATCCAGGGAGGCAGGGAGGACAGATGTGATGCTTTTCATGACTAGCCGTTCAAAGCACTTCATCAGGATGGGGGTGAGTGCTACTGGGCGATAGTCATTGAGGCATGCGGGCGTTGCCTTCTTTGGGACAGGGATGATGGTGGTGGCTTTGAAACAGGTGGGGACGATGGCCTGGCTCAGTGAGATGTTAAAGATGTCCGTGAAGACCGCTGCGAGTTCCCCTGCACAGTCCTTCAGCACACGACCAGGTATGTTGTCAGGACCAGAGGCCTTCCGGGCGTTAATCTTGATGAATGATCGCCTTACGCTGTCTGAGGACAGCGTCAGCACCTGGCCATCAGGAGAGGGGGGGAGTTTATGTGCTGGTGTGCTGTTACTTGCCTCGAACCGAGCAAAGAACTCATTCAGTTCATTCAGCGCAGAGGCTGAGCTGTCACAGGTCTGGGGGGGTGGTTTGTAGTTTGTGATGGTCTGTATTCCCTGCCACAGACTGCGTGTATCCCTGCTGTCCTTGAAACGGTGAGCTATTTTCCCAGAATACTGCTTCTTTGCCTTTCTGATGCCCCGGTCCAGGTTGTTTCTGGCTGCCCTCAGGCCCACCTGATCTCCCGCTTTGAAGGCAGCATTCCTGGCTTTCATGAGTCTGTGAACCTCAGCTGTCAGCCATGGCTTCTGGTTAGCCCGAACAGTGATGGTCACGAGCGAATTAAATCATGTCCAAACGTTGCTTCGTGAACCTCTGATGATTTCTGCTGGATTTTGTGTTGTAGGACTAGCGCTCCATGGTTTTATTATATTTTATTAGAAGGTTTTATTTCCATAAACACAGAATATCGCAGCGGCTCTGAGCAGACAGAAGCAGGGGGCGGAGCAGATCCCAAGTTCACCAGAAGCACGGACTGTGCTCCCTCCCCTCAGAGCCATATATGGCTCTGAGGGGAGGGAGCAGAATGCTTTTCTGCGCTGAAAATATTTCTAAGTCCCAGAGAGTCCCAGAGAGTTCAAATATCGCAGACCCCAGCTTTAATGATGTCCAGTTAACCTATGTATACAGGGAGCAGTGGTGGGTACGATAATCACAGCCAGTTATGACTCTTAGTGCACCATGATAGACAGCATCCAACATTTGCAGGGTGCTTGTAGGAGCATTCATGTAGATGATGTCACCATAATCGATTGAGGCAGGTGGGAACTGTCTCCAGGGCAAGTGAGGTGTTAAAGATGTACTCTTACTGTATTGTCATTGTCATAGTCAGTGGACCCCTTACCGATAGCCTTGCTCCCCCCTCGGCCCCCCCCCCAGCAATAAAAGTCTAGCTCCGCCACTGTGTTTAATGTGTGTCTTTCTGCCATTTTTAATGAGAAGATTAATGAGCAATTTCTCATCTTGTTCTTTGGTTGATTTTATTGGCGGTCAAAGCAGGTCTGCTGTCACAATCACTGTGAACAGCGAACACTGTGTGAAACACCATTTATAAACATGTTCAGCACTTTTATCACCACCACCAGATGTTCATAGATCCTGTTTGGAACTGTGCAACTCCTGGTCTGAGCAACATTTAGACATTACACTAGACATCAAAAATACTGGTTAAGTAGCACAAACACTGTTAAAACATCCATCCATCCATCCATTCCCATTACCCACTTTTTCCTTTTTTTTTTTTTTTTTGGGTTACGGGGGTCACTGGTGTCCATATCCAGCCATCACTGTGCGAGAAGCGGGGAGACACCCTGGAAAGGTCTCCAGTCCATCACAGGGACACATGGAGACAAATGAGACAACCAACCATTCACTCTCTTACTCACACATAGAGACACTTTAGTTATCAATCAGTCTAACATGCATGTTTTTGGTCTGTAAAGAATAAACTGGAGTACCTGGAAAAAACCCACGCTTGCACAGCAAACTCCACCCAGAAGGGTCCTCAGCTGGGATTTGAACCGGCGATCTCGCTGAGAGGCAGCAGCTCTAACTGTGCCACTGTGCCCATTGTTTAAAGCAGTGTTTGAAAAATAGATTGGTGATATTAAAACATGTTGACACAAACCGTGTGATCTGTGAAGATAGTGTCTCAGCTCTGATTCACTAAAAAAAGTTTTACTGGAAGAGACGTTTCTATTGACTTATTGACAGGTTAATTGGTCGTCACAATGGAGAGCGTGAATAGCTGGCGTTTTTCACAGTCGGAGTTGTGCCATGTCAACTGTTTAGGATGTGGGCCTCTTCTGTAAAGGCCCCAGTATAGCTCTGCGTACGGCCGTACGCAGCTGTACGCCGTCCGTACGCAGAGGCACAAGCGTATCCCCGCAGGGCATGTACGCGCAAAGCTCAAATTTTACGACCGCGTACGCAAACGCGTTGTCTCCCAATAAACTGCCCAGCGCCGGACTGTTTTGTATGCGACACCAATGTATTAAATTCCCCTTCTTCATCCATGATCTGGCTTTTTCTTGTTTGTTTTTTTGCCAAAAGGCAAGTGATCGCTTCCTCCTCCATTGACTCCATGACTGAAATGGTGAGAAATGAAGGAATTTGTCACAAGCGAATTAAACTCAGGTCTAGCGTGGCTGCGGGAGGTTCTGGAGATTTCCTGGTGTGCTGGTCTGATGTGTGGGCTGCAGGACCAGTGCTCCCTGTTTTTTTTTTTTTGTAGAACTTTTGAACAACGTATAAACACAGAACACCGGTGCGGCTGCAGCTGCCAGCTCGTACCGGTTTTCCCCACCCAACCTGTCAATCAATGAAGTAGGCGTGTCAGCAAATGACCAATCAGCGACGTCAATTTTTCCCGTAGGTAAACGCTCTGCCCTGCAGCTGCTCAAATGACGTCAAGAATTTGGTGCGAAAACGCGAGAATGTACGCGAGAACGAACGCCGAGCTGTGCGGGTGAACTGCCTGCGTACAGTACACGCGTATGGACATACGCAGAGCTATGGGGGAGCCTTAAGATGACCAGATAAATCCCCCCCCCCACTCACACACACAGCTGAAACTCTCCTTCAACGTCCAGCATAGTTTCTTCACATCGGCTATTTTCTGAATAAGCCTTTAGGTTCATGCCTCGGTGTTTACAGTAAATGTTGTTAAGCACATGCATAGAAAACTTCGTACACTCAGATGTTTGCCACCACCAGATCAGCTCCCCCTGCTTCACCTCTGTTGGAGAAAAATATTCTCGCTTATCTTACTTAAAAAGGACCACACTCGACAGCAGGAGATTTTAACCAGTATTTACTTGAAAGTTCAGATTTTCAGGACTGGTTACATAAATATACAGAAAGGACACACACCAGTCATGAGAATCTGCCTCCTCATCTTGATTTTATAACTTTATCAGTTCAGCTGAGAACTCCTTGGAGCCAGCTGCATGCTGCAGCCTCCTCATGCCTCTCTCTACTAACCCAAACATATGGTTCATGGGCAGAGTTAACATTCTAAAGCCTGAAATACACCTGAGCGTCCTCAGGTACGCCACTCTACGCGCGCATTTTGTGCGCATGTGTTTTGCTGCTATACTTCAGCTTTCAAACGCTCGCGTTCTCCTTGTTGTAATATGAGCAGCTGCGCACGGAGGGGACTCAACTGAGCTCGCTGATTGGTCACTTGCTGACACGCCTACTGAAATGATTGACAGCTTTCAGTCAGCTCATGTAGCTCGCTGAAGACCGCGGCGGTGTTCTGATACGGTGTTTCTACTATATATGTTATAAAAAGTTCTCTCAGAAATAAAAATAATAACAGGGAGTGCTTTTCCTGCAGCACACAGCCCACCAGGGATATTTAAAACATCGCGCACCCAGGTAGGACCTGAATTCATTCATTTCATTCATGGAGTGAACGGAGGAAGAAGTGATTACTTGACTTTAGGCAAAAAAACAAAAGAAAAGGCCCGATCAGCGATAAAGAAGGGGAATTTATTTCATTTGTGTAACATACAAAACAGTCCGGCGCCGGGGAAGTTTATGGTCAGACACCGCGCATCGCGCACGCGGACGTAAAAAAAAAGCTTTGCGCGTATGTGCCCTGAGGGGCTACGCGGGGCTACGCTTTTGCCTTGACATACGTACGTTGCGTATAGGCGTATCGTGAGGACGCTCAAGTGTATCTCGGCCTTCAGCCACAGCAATAAAAACATCCATAACCTTAGACACGAAGTTCCCTAACAACTTGAGTTGTATTCGGGCCTATAAACTCTGACCCAGGCTGGAACCGTATCATTTTTTTCAGAGCCCAACCTGAAACTGACAGATTAACTATAATTAGAGGCCCGAACTTGAAACAAGCCCCACCCCCATTTTTTAAAATTAAGCTTTTACTGCAGTTTGACGTGATAGTTTTTCAAAACTTATTTCAAAGAATGGAAAATATAAGATTTCTTGTTTATTAACAAGTAAGCAGATTATTATAGTTATTATAAAATTATAGTTATTATAGTTAATGGTCAGTGGACCTGCACAGCTGATTATCCTGTTGTTCATCTGTAACAACCCACCCACCAAAACTAAGGTAAAAAAGGATTCATTATGTAAAACACTAAGTCATGGGAAGTGCCTGGAGTTGACGGCACAAAAAACTTATATTGGCTGAGGTGTAGGAATAACTACCAGTAAGTAAAGTAAACGGAAAATAATTTACCAGCACAGGCAAAAAGCTCTCATACATACATTAATAATAAATTGGCCACGAAGGATAACATTTTAGGCTTTTAACACAAATTAATCAAGCCATCAGTTATATCCCACAAACCCCACATCCCACAACATTTCCATAACACGTGAAATCCAATAAACCCCCTAAATAAACAACAAGTTGATCACACTTTGAGTCCAACTATCCTCTTTGAAGGAAAGTTTGTTTTGAAGGAGGATGAGGGAAACGCTCAGTCAATCTAGGCGTTGACGCGCCAAAATAAACGGAAGCAATCTCACCAGATCTCAATATCCAAAGGCTTTAGTACGTTTCCCCTTCAGTTCTGGGTAAGAAAAATAACAATCCACTGTGATTCAAATTCGAGGTGAAGAATAATCTACAGGTAATCCAGGGCAACGGCCTCACGCCAGAACCTCCTCGGCAGGTATACGCAACCAAGAAAAAGAAAAAAACGCTGTCACTTCTAAAATCGCATGAAAAGCCCGACCCGACCCAGCCCGCCAATCAGGCACATCATTCGGGCCGGGCTGGTTTGGGCAAAAAATTGCAGCTCTACTAACAACCTCATTGGATGACAATCACAGCTTCACATGCACTCACTCGTCCTTGAGCTTGTTTGGCAAACACGCTTTTATGACCCGCTACTTATTTAGGAGCATCTCTTACATTTCACAAAACCCCAAACTTTCCTGCTTCTAGGCATCACTTTTGATCTCGCAGAGGAGAAGCATGCGTGCAGGGGAAATTTGCATCTATTTACTTTAGGGATGCACAATATTATCAGCATCGCTGATATTAAAGATAAAGTTAAATAGCATCGACCATTCCATCAAAATAATTCACTGATATAAAAGGCTTCTGTTTTAAGTTAATTTTTAATTTAAGAAACTGCCAAGTATATCTATTAATGCACTACTAATACTTCACTTTTCACTTGTCGCTTGTGAACAGGTTTAGTTTAGATTTGTGAAAATTTACAAATTTGCACAAAGTTTGAATGTTGTCAGTGTGCTAAGAGGGTAAATGTCATGAATAAATTTGACATTAAACATAATCCAAGTTGAAGTGTTAGATCATTTTCAACCCCTTTTAGGCATTTGGTAGCAGGCCACATTGACAAAGACCTTGCAGAATAATGTAGTGTTTTAATTCCACAGCAGAGAAAGCTATGTAGTCTCTGTAAGTAGGTCTAGGCAAAAATACAATACAATACAACTTTATTTATAAAGCACTTTAAAACAACACCGTTGGCCAAAGTGTTGTACACTAACACAAACAAACATACAACTATAAACTCAACAAATACCATAAAAGTGATGAACTACCAGATCAAGACAGCAAACAGTAAAAACTATAAAACAAATACTTAAAAACCATAAAACGCACATTTCACGCTGTGTTAAAAGCCAAAGAGAAAAAAGGCATCTTCAGAGCAGGTTTAAAAACAGGAAGTGAGTCAGTTTGTCTGACGTGCACAGGCAGCTCGTTCCACAGTTTAGGGGCAGCGACTGAGAACGCTCGGTCACCTCTCAGCCTCCTGTTGGACTTTGGGACGACCAGCAGCAGCTGATCTGCTGACCTCAGAGAGCGTGAGGGAATGTACGGCTGGAGAAGGTCGGACAGATACTGTGGGGCGAGACCATGAAGACATTTGAATACAAACAGAATAACCTTATACTTAATCCGGAAATGAACTGGGAGTCAGTGTAGTGATTTTAAGACAGGGGTGATGTGTAAATAGTCATGTGTAAATAGTAAATAGTCATGGTACTGTTTACATTCTCTGTTTACATTTATTAATACTGTTTACTTTTATTACTACTGCTTATATTTAATTGCTACTGTTTACATTTACACTACTCTAATATCTGCACCGCTGCTGATACATATACAGTGTGCTCTGACCGGTCTTGTTTAGGATGCCCAATGTGCCTTACTGCATAT